>PISW01009047.1:0-42639 GCA_004023785.1 Mungos mungo
CCGCCCCAGGCAGCATCTGCAGTCCCTGGAGATGCCACCAGGTGGCTCCAGGAGACCACACCTGTGTCCTCTGGGAGTGCCCTCCCCAGAGCTGGCCACCTCCAGGAGGATTTTCTGCCCGTCGGGACCAGGCTTCACGTAGCTGCTCCCTGAGCCCCAGTGGTCCCGTTTAGTGGGGGAGTCGGACTCCTGGTCCTGAGCGCTGTGACGGTGTGGGGGCACGGGAGAGGCTGGGGGGGGTCCAAGCTGCGCCTTGGGGAGCAGGTGGGGATGTCAGGTGGGGTCCAGCAAAAGAGGAGCGGGAACCCCAGCCCGAGACCATCAGGAAGCCCACGGCGGGCAGAATGCTGAGCGGAGTGGGGGGAGGTAACGGCTCCAGTGCTCCACGGCCAGTACTGCAGCCAGAGGGCCCCACGCCTGAGCTGCTCGCCGTGGGCAGCCTGTGGCCTGCACCCGTGTCCCTTCTCTCGGGCCTCACCCATTGCCGGAGCTCCCTTTTGGTGGGGGTCTGGCCCTCATCCTTGGGAGAGCTGCTCCCTTGACCCTGTCCTGTTTGCCCTGCAGCCATCAGTCGGCCAGGTGGCCCGTGTGGACGTCAGCAGCAAGGTGGAGGTCGTGTGGGCCGACAACTCCAAGACCATCATCCTGCCCCAGGTAAGCCCTTGCGGAGACCCACGTTGCTCGCCCCGTGACTCCGGCTGCCGGGCTGGGAGCGTGGCTCGTCTCCTGTCCCTGCTCACGGAACAGGGACACAGGCTCTCGGGTCTTCCTGGCGAGGGTCTCTTCTTTGGGGCGTCTGGGTCTCAGGGAGCCCTGAGAGGACGAGCCGTTCCATGCAGAGCAGTGGGGGGAGGGGCCTGCCCCACCTGGAAGGTTCCGCAGCTTGCCAGGTGGGGGCTGGTTTTCACAAGCTTTCCCGATTTGCCTGTATCCCCATCTCACTGCGCTAAGAAACGCAGGTTACTTCCTATGTGAGGTAGAGCCTTTCCCACCACCATTTCCAGGAAACCTTCACAGGTCAGCGAGAAGGAGGAGAGCTGACCCGGGTCCCAGCCCCTGCTGGTGGGTTCTGAGCGGGAGCACTATTCTCGGGACCGGTCTTTACCCTCCTTGTCTGAGCTGATCTGCACTCCCCAGCTCCCCCCTCCAGCACCTTCACGGGATTGGGGAGGGAGTGGCTCACCCCCTTGTCCGGGCGGCCATTCCAGGGACATTGGAACAGGATGTGACCCAGGCCAGCTCTGCTGGAGCCCCCCCTCCTGTTGCATGTTCTCAGCGGCCAGCGCAGCCCCACAGAGGTGGCTGACCCGAATCCTCTAAGGGAGGGGCTGGATTTGCCACCAAGGTCAGACGGTGGCCAAGTACAGGCAGGGACAGGGGAGGCTGGACCAGCCTTTGGTTGTTGGCTGGGTTTTCAAGCCCCACTGGTGGGTGGGGGGCAGGCAGAGGCGCCTCCCAGAGACCCAGAAACCGGCTAGCACAGAGAGACCCAACTGCAGAGTGGAGAGCAAGAGACGGGGAAAGGGTGGAAGGGGCCTGCGAGGCCTCCGTGCACCCCGTCGCCGTCAGCTCTGAGGGCCGGGGCCCGGCAGAGCCCCCCTGAGTCGTCTGTGCCTGTCTTACCCCAGCACTTGTACAACATCGAGTCTGAGATTGAGGAGTCGGACTACGACTCGGTGGAAGGCAGCACCAGTGGGGCGTCCTCGGACGAGTGGGAGGATGACAGTGACAGCTGGGAGACGGACAACGGGCTGGTGGAGGACGAGCACCCCAAGATAGAGGAGCCCCCCATCCCGCCCACTGAGCCGCCGGCGGCCCCCGAGGAGGACAAGGGGGTAGTGATCAGCGAAGAGGCTGCCACGGCCGCCATCCAGGGGGCCGTGGCCATGGCCGCCCCCGTGGCTGGGCTGATGGAGAAGGCCGGCAAAGACGGACCCCCGAAGAGCTTCCGGGAGTTGAAAGAGGCCATCAAGATCCTGGAGAGCCTCAAGAACATGACTGTGGAGCAGCTCCTGACGGGTTCGCCCACCTCCCCCACCGTGGAGCCCGAGAAACCAACTCGGGAGAAGAAGTTTCTAGATGACATCAAGAAACTACAGGAAAATCTCAAGAAGACCCTGGACAACGTGGCCATCGCAGAGGAGGAGAAGATGGAGGCGATGCCAGACACGGAGCGCAAGGAGGAGAAACCCGACGGGCAGTCGCCCGTGAAGGCCGAGTGGCCCAGCGAGACGCCGGTGCTCTGCCAGCAGTGCGGCGGCAAGCCCGGGGTCACCTTCACCAGCGCCAAGGGCGAGGTCTTCTCGGTCCTGGAGTTCGCGCCCTGTGAGTTCACCTTGTTTTTGTTGTGGAGGCCGGGTGGCCAGCTGCCGCCTGAGGGCAGGAGGCCGCGTCCCGGAGCGGCCGCTGGTGCCGATGCCCGGCCGGTGGGCGCAAAGCCTGGGGGGCCCTTTGCCTGTCTGGGGAGCACCCCTAGTGGCCATCTGCCCCCCCCCCCCCAGCCCAGGCTTCTCAAGGGCGGCAGCTGTGTTTCCAGATAGAGCTCTCAGGGTCTCGCCGTTAGGGATTGACCTTCTAGCTTCTTCCCTTCTAGCAAATCACTCGTTTAAGAAAATTGAGTTCCAGCCTCCAGAAGCCAAGAAGTTCTTCAGCACGGTGCGGAAGGAGATGGCGCTGCTGGCCACCTCGCTGCCGGACGGCATCATGGTCAAGACTTTCGAGGATAGAATGGCAAGTAGCCTGGTGTGGGCCTGGCGTAGGCGGGTGCCCGTGTGCCCAGGAGGGAGCTTGGTGCCCGGAGGCTCATGGGCGGCCGTCCGTACCCCTCTCGGGGCAGGAGCGGGCGCAGTCTCGGGTGGGGGCCCGAGTCCCACACGTGCGTCTGCATCCAGGGTTCCTTCTCTCCCTCCTGCTGAAAGTTCGTTTTGAAGCACAGAATTATCACCTGAGGACTCTTCTCTTGAGATCCTAGAACATTACAGAAAAGGCTAAAGTTGCCTTTGACCAACCCGCACCCAGCCCCTAGGAGTCATGACTTTGAGTTTTGTGGGTCTCCTTACAGAGGACGTTTTTTCATGTTTTCATCTTGTCATGGGTCCCCGCAAACGTTTTGTATTTTGTAAACAGTATGTGAACAACCTGTCATCATACGTGTCATCTGTGGTTTGGTTGTTTTCACTCGCTGAGGTCATTTTTGAGACCTACCCATATGGATGGATATTGATCTAGTTCATTCGTTTTTAGCTACAGAATAGCGCCCCCCTCACACGACCACATCGTATTGTGTTTTCTGCTCCTGTCTTCATGGCCCCGGCCCAGGGTTGAGTCCTGCCGCCCAAGGCATCCAGGCACAGGCCAGCCCCGTCCGCCTGTCCCTTCATTTGTCCAGCCCGCTCACCGGGCGCCTGCGAGACCCGGAACTCGAATCTGCCCTCGACCCTGGCGCCTGCCCCGCCCTCGCGGGAAGGGCCACAGGACAGAAGAGGGGCGCTGTTCAGACCCCGCGGGGCCGGAAACCACAGGGCTGGTGCTGCTCCGGGTTCTTCGTGACACTCTGGCTTGTTCTTGGATTTTAGTAGGACTTGTGAACACTCCCAGCCGGTCTCAGCTGTGCTGAGAGAAGGGAATAGCATGTCTTCCAGGTCTCACTCGGAGGGACAGGGAGGTGGCGCCTTCTCTTGAGGCCCGCAGGGCGGCCCCGCAGGAAGATGCGGGAGCGGACACCTGCCTCGAAGTCCGCGCTCCGCCTGTGCTGTTCCGTCCGTCCCCGTCCCGCGCTGTTCCGAGCACGGGGCTGGTGGCCAAGGCGCTCGCACTTGGGGCGTCTCTGTGGGGCATCTGCCCGGTGCCTTAGTGACCCGAGGCTCTGGGAGTGCCAGCGTTTCTGCTGGAATTCCAGATCCCCTGTCCCTCTGGTTCCCTAAAAGCAGGTGGACCCTTGCGGCCCTAGAACGTTCTTTCATTTTCTAACAGGTTGTAATTATTGTAGGTCTTCGTGGGGGTGCAGGTCCGGGCAGATGTTTTAAAGAGCAGAACACAGAAGTAATGAAGGGCGCCTGGGTGGCTCGGTCGGCTCGGCGTCTGACTCTTGGTTTTGGCTCTGGTGGTGATCTCAGCAGTGGTGAGATCGAGCCCTGTGTCAGGCTCTTCGCTGACAGCACAGAGCCTGCTTGGAACTCTCTCCTCCTTTCTCTTTGCCCCTCCTTCACTTGTGCTTTCTCTCAAAGTAGATAAAAAAAGGCAGAAAGAAAAGCATCCGGCTCAGTTGGTTAAATGTCTGACTTCGGCTCAGGTCATGATCTCATGATTTGTGGTTTGATCCCTGCGTCAGGTTCTGTGCTGACAGCTCAGAGCCTGGAGCCTGCTTCAGATTGTCTCCACCATCCCCCCCATCCCTCCCCTGCTCATACTGTCTCTTTCTCTCAAAAATAAATTAAAAACTAAAAAATTTTTACAAATAATAAGGGTTGCCTGGGTGGCTCAGTTGGTTAAGCATCTAACTTTGGCTCAGGTCATGACCTCGGGTTCGTGAGTTTGAGCCCCACATCAGGCTCTGTGCTGACAGCTCAGAGCCTGGACCCTGCTTTGGATTCTGTGCCTCCCTCTCTCTCTGCTTCTCTCTTGCTTGCACTCCATCTCTCTTGCTCTCACTCTCCCTCTCTCTCAAAAATAAACAGTAAAAATTTTTTTTCATAAAAAATAAAAATTTTTAAAATAACGGTGAAAAAAACCCTGGTAAGCCCGACTTTGGACAATTCTATTTATGCCAGGAGTTGAAGGATGTGTGTGGGTCTGCGCACAGGTATTTACCTGTCGCTTCTCCTAGCGGGTGGTGCCCAGAGCCACGCAGGCACCGTGTCCGGCAGCCCCCCCACCCCACCAACCTCAGCCCTCCCTCCCCATAGGACCTCTTCTCAGCCTTGATCAAGGGCCCCACTCGCACCCCCTACGAGGACGGCCTCTACTTGTTTGACATCCAGCTCCCCAACATCTACCCGGCCGTGCCCCCCCACTTCTGCTACCTCTCCCAGTGCAGTGGCCGTCTGAATCCCAACCTGTATGACAACGGGAAGGTGTGCGTCAGCCTCCTGGGCACCTGGATCGGAAAGGTGAGTTGGGTACCAGGAGCACTGGCCAGGGAGGGAAGGGAGCGGGGATGGGGGTGGGGGGGCAGGGTGTCCGGGACGGAGCTGATCGGGCTGTGCGCGCGTGCGTGTTCCAGGGCACAGAGAGGTGGACGAGCAAATCCAGCCTTCTGCAGGTGCTCATCTCCATCCAAGGTACGGGGGGCGGGGCGGCTGCTGGGGGCGGGGCTGCCGGCTGTCTGGGCCGCCTCCTGCTGCCCGCGGCCCTGACCCGGCCCTGACGGGCTTCCTGCCCCCCTCCCCAGGTCTAATCCTGGTGAACGAACCCTACTACAACGAGGCGGGCTTCGACAGCGACCGGGGCCTGCAGGAGGGCTACGAGAACAGCCGCTGCTACAACGAGATGGCGCTCATCCGCGTGGTGCAGTCCATGACGCAGCTGGTGCGGCGGCCGCCCGAGGTCTTCGAGCAGGAGATCCGGCAGCACTTCCGCGCCGGCGGCTGGCGGCTGGTGAGCCGCATCGAGTCCTGGCTGGAGACGCACGCGCTGCTGGAGAGGGCCCAGGCCCTGCCCAACGGGGTCCCCAAGGACAGCAGCTCCCCGGAGCCGCTCGCCGCGGCCGAGCTCTCAGACTACGGCCGAGACGAAGCCGAGGACGGAGGGCTGGCGCCCGGAGAGGCCTCGCAGGGCTCGGACTCGGAGGGCGGCGCCCAGGGCCCGGCCTCGGCCGGCAGGGACCGCACAGACCTGACTTCGGAGGCCGCGCCCGACGCCCCGGTGCCCCCCAGCGTCAGACCAAAGAAGCGGAGAAAGAGCTACCGCAGCTTCTTGCCCGAGAAGAGCGGCTACCCCGACATCGGCTTCCCTCTCTTCCCGCTCTCCAAGGGCTTCATCAAGAGCATCCGGGGCGTCCTGACGCAGTTCCGGGCCGCCCTGCTCGAGGCGGGCATGCCGGAGAGCGCGGAGGGCAAGTAGCCTCGGCCCTCGAGGAAGAGGCGTCACGAGGGGAGAGGCCAGCTGCCGCCCGCCCCCTCCCTCCCCTGGAGCCTTCCCCCTTCCCGTGTTCTCCTCTGTCCCCAACGCGCCAGCCCCTCCGTTGCCCCCGCCCCGAGGTGAGTTTGATGCTAAAGTGCAAGAAGTTCCATGAGATGCTGCCGTTTCTTTTCCGGAACAGTCTTCCAACAGGCCGGTCCCCTGTGGCAAAGAGAATCTGAAACCTGTTGCTGATTTTCCACTTGTCACCCAGGCAGAGTGTCCTGGCACTTGCTCCCTCGCCGTCCCCATCTCAGGGCGGAGGTGGAGTCTGCCGAGGGCCTGGCGCTGGGGCGCTCTCTGCCCGCGGGCGTGCAGCTCGGCCGCAGGACGAGTGGGTGTGCCTTGCATGAAGTGTGGGCTGCTCCGGCGGTCCCCCCCAGCCCTTCTGACCTCTTCGGTGCCCCCGTAGCTTCCCCGCAGCTGAGGAGCTGTGGCTGCTGTCACCGACTCCCGGCTCCGCTCTGGACCATTGACCGCAGGATGACCCTCGGGCCTGTTGAACTTGCTCTCTAAGAGAGGTTGGGACCAGGCTGGGTTCAGGGTGACCCCCGGGAGAGGTGGTGGCCTCGCGTGGACCAGGGACCAGGTTGCCGCTGGGCGAGAAGACAGCTCTAGGTGCCTTGCTCGTGCGTCCCTGGTGGCTGGGGCCCCGCGGTGCCAGCCTCGCCACTCAGATCAAAGCCAGTCTGCCCCCTGCTGGGTCAGCAGGGCAGTGGCACGGACACCTGCCGGGCCCTCTCCCGCAGACTCTGCCCCTCCCGTTGTCACACGCTAACCCTGGGAAGTGACACCGAAGGAGCCAGCCCGCCCTCCCGCCCTCCCGCCTTCCCTCTTTCCCTCCCTCCCTCCCTCCCTCCCTCTCTCTCTCTCTCTCTCTCTCTTTCTTTCTGTCTCTCTGTCTCTCGGATGAGGACGAGGCCTCCTGATGCTTACAAACTCTGCAGGCTCGATCTGGGGGGAGAGGTGGCCGACAGGGGTTCTCCTCCCCCGCAGAGACAGGCCCAGAGGTTTACAAAGTTTTCTAAGCTTTTGATAACGTGAAGCCCCAGGCTAAGAGGGTGCTGCTGAGCACACTGCAGCTGTGTAATTTTTGGTGTATGTATGTAATATTTAAGGTTGAAAGAAAATAAATCTCAAGAGCAAAGATATTAACTCTTACTAGAAAAAAAAAGACAAAAAAAAAAAGCCAAAGCATGACGCGTCTTGTCCGCCTTAAGCTGGCTCCACGCCTGTGCTGTGCCGCCCCAGCCAGCGGGCAGCAGCCACGGGGAAGGACAGAGCGGGCCGCGAGCCGCGGCGCTTGGAGCCCTGAGTCGGCACCTGGTTGGAGAAGCATCTAGAGTGACTGGCGGGGCTGTGCTTCCCAGTGCGTTGTGCACGTGGAGATGTGAATGCCTACTGCTTAAGGCCTCTGTATAAAGTGCTGTGTGATTAAACTTTTTTTTTTACTTGCATTTTTTTCGTTTGGCTCATTACAATGTACAAAAAAGACAAGGTGGCACCATTAAACCTGCCTCTGCCATTCATCTGGGCTCTGTCGCATTTCTTCCCCGCTGGGGCACCTCACACACCCCTCCCCAGGGGAAGGCAAGCCCCGTTGCCAGGAAGGCTCACGGACGCAACGCCTCGCACCCGCCCAGTCCGCCTCTGCCTGCTGTGCGGCCCGTCCTAGGACGCCCGGGGGCCCGGGGCCGTGGTTCAGCTGGTCAGCGCCTGTGTGTGGGCAGGGCTCGCGTCCCGGTCCTCGAGCCAGTGTGGGGCGCCGTCTGCCGGCACCGCTGGGGTCCCAGGGCCTGTAGCTGACCGGCCAGGTCGGCTCCTCCAGATGCTGGGGAAGCAGACATCCGAGCACCTGGCCCGGGCTTGACTCCGGAACGGTTACCATTTGGGGGCTTGGTATGTGCCCCTCCTGCTGCTTCCTTTTAACTCCTGCCCAGTGGGCACAGGGGCAGGGTAGGGTAGAGGTGGAGGAGGCAGGGGGAGGCCCGAGCCCTCACTGGAGGGATACCAGATTCCTCTTCAAAGGGAGTGACTACCTCCCATTTTTTCTTTGTTGCTTCTTGCCAATTTCCCTACTAATTGTCCCTGAAATCAGAGACCTTTTCCCTTTTCGAGGAGACTAGCTGTCCGTGTGGCCCTGGGTAAGACGCTAGCTCAGAGTGTCCATCTCCCACGTGGTGTTAGCAGTTGGCTGAGCTCCTTGGCTTTTCCCAGGCCAAAGGTGGGACGATCATTGGGGCAGGGCCCTAACCCCTGCCAAAGAAAAAAAAAAAAAGGAAAAACCCCAGACTAGCCCTGGTCCTGTGCCCACCACCAAAACTGTTATCAGGGGTCGGTATCCTGCTTTGTCTAATCCAGGAGGCGCCACTAGGCATCGGTAATGTCAAGTTCTATACCCCACTCCCTCCCCAGCACCTAGAATAACACCAGCAGGCTGGGAGAACCATTTTATTTGTGTCGTGGGTGGGGCTCCGGGGACAAAATGGGAGTGGCTTCCATAGGCAGGGGGTGCCCAACCGGCTGGGTGCCTGGCCCAGAGCCGCCTTCTGACCTTTGGTACGCAGAGCCTGGCCTCTGCCTCCTCCACCTTTCCACCTGCCCACCTTCCCCGGGGTCCTCTTCCTCCTCCTCCCCACCAACACAGGAGCTGGGGACAGGCCCTCCAGTCCTGGGGGACCGGGAGAGGGTCCTGAGCTCAGAGGAGACCGAGAGGCTAAGGCACGGCGAGGCCCGTGGAGTCATAAGGGCTTTTCCGGAGGTGCTCCCCGCTGAGGCCTCCGGCTTGGCGGGGGCTCCACGCAGCCGCTGACCATCCAGATGTAGTCGGCGTGCGCCTGGCCCTGCACCGCCTCGCTGACCAACAGCTCCCCGTCAGCGGCAAACACGCCCTTTCCGTCCTTGGGCTCCAGGCGGAAGGCGACCACGGGCACATACACCAAGTAGGGGCAGTCCTGCTCCATGTGCCTCCCCTTCTCCATGGCCAGGAAGAGGCGCAGCAGCATGGCCCGGGACACGCCTGCCCGCACGTAGAACAGATGCATGGTGCCGGCGGCACAGCGGCCCATCGGGGCAGCAAACATCTCGCTGCCCAGGTGCGAATGCAGCAGCGCCAGCACCAGCACGAAGTCCTGCTCCGGGACCACGGTCCAGTGCGCGGGCACCGGCTCCTCCAGGGGTACCAGGAGTGCATCCGTAGGGCCCTGCCGGTCCCGCCTGTCCGCCGCGGGGGAGCCGGGCATCCCGGGGACGCCCCTTCCTGCCGGGAGGTAGGCCAGTCTGCCCTGGTACACGCGCAGGGCTGCCAGACGCAGGAAGGTGCCCAGAGTGAAGCGTAACTCCCCTAGACGCCGAAACTTCTCGCTCTCCAGATCGACATCCGCGACGAAGCCCCAAGCCAGGCTGAGCACGGAGAAGAGGCGCAGCCCCGAGGTCATCTGCAGGGACAGGAGGTTCATGGGCTCCAGCAGCCGGCGGCACAGCAGCAGAGTGCAGTTGGTCAAGAGGTCCTCCTTAGTCACCTGCTGGTAGCTGCAGGGCAGAGCGGTCAGATGGGGGAAGGCGGAGCCCTTGCGCATCCTCCCCTTCCCCTGCCTGGGGACTTGAGGTCTCCAAGCAACCCGGGGGCCCTAGGGAGTTGGTAGGAATGACAGATGGAGCAGGTGGAGGCAGCCAGCTGGAGCCACCCAGAGAGGTTCGTGGAGGCTCCTGAGAGGCGAGAACAGCAGTCACACCCCCTGTACGGGAAGTAGGGGGGGCACGGAGGAGAAACTCGGGCCCCCTCTGACCCTGGGCTCTCACCCGGCATAATAGTTCAAAGAAGCTGCCAGTGCGTTGCCGGAGCCGGCCGGGAGGCTGCACAGGGGCTTCCGGATGGCCGTCTCCCAGTCGGGCCGCTCCATGAGCCCATTCACCACCTGTCGCGGAGAACGGGTGGCCTCAGCCTGGGGAGGACCCGCCCCCCTGCCCCCCACTCAGTCTCTTGGGGCAGGCCTCACCTCGAACATCAGCCCGTCCCCAGACATGACCACGATGGCGTCCCAGCGCTCCAGCTCCAACCCCTGCACCAGCTCCCGAGCGTGGTTGCGGTGCTCTGCGGACAGACACGGTGGCCAGGAGGTCAGGGGGGAGCCTGGCATGGGGTGCTCCCGGCGACGCCCCTCAGGGAGGCACTCACCAGTGAGCATCAGCGTGAAGGAGATGTCGGCCTGGGCCAGGCGCGGCTGCACGTGGCTCCAGAAGAGCTGCAGCCCCTTGCCCTTGCCCCCGCGCGGGTTCAGCAGGACCAGCACGCGGCACCGCGCGGGCAGCCGGCTCCTGGCGCCGCCCGCTGCAAAAAACAAACCCAGAGAAAGACCGCGTCCCCCAACCGGCCACTAGGGGGCCGCGGATGACAAAAGGGGTGCTGGGGGTGGAAACGTGGGGCCGATGAAATCCCCTGCTCACTGATCCGGCAGATCCCCGCCAGAGACAGCGGCCTTCCAGTGGGGGAGCTCCAGGAGGGGAGGGAGCGCCGTGCCCTTGCCACCCCCGCTCTTGGCTCAGGCCGGACCAGCTTCTGGCCTCGTCGGGAAAAGTGTCCCGACTGTCCCCAGCCCCTCTTTTGTCCCCAGCTGATGTTAGCCATTCTTCCTGGCGGGGGAGGAAGGGACACCCACTCTTCCCCACCCTGCCCCACCGGGACCCCACAAACCTGGATTCATAACCTCGCCCCGCGGCTCCCGCTGCCGGGGAGTCCCCCGCGCTGTTGGGGAACTGCCCGCGGCCGCGGCTCCTGCCTTCAGCTCCTTCTCGGTACTGCCCGGGCGGGCGACGCGGTTCGGGCAGAGGGGCTCGCCCTCCTGGCCCGGAGCCGGGGCCGCGGAGGTGCCGGCGACATTCCCTGCGGCCGCGGGATCTGAGGGAGAGGAGACAGCGCTGGCGGAGTCCGGCGCGGCCTCCCGGGATGGGCAGCGCCCAGAGACATCGTCCGACCGCGCGCGGGGGGCCGCGCTCTCCGGCATCGCCTAGTCGTCCGCGAGGTCCGGAGAGCCGAGGCCAAGGGCGCTCCCGTCCCAGACCCCAGCCCCCCACCGCCCTCCGCTCTCAGAGGCGAAGGGTCTCTTCCTGGGGGCTCGGGTTCCGGCCCGACGACGACGAGGCAGAGAGCCCCGTGGCTCTCTGGGTGGCACCAGCTCCTCACCCCCCGCGGACCGCCAGAGGGAAGGGAGTCCGCGTGCGTAAAAACCCCAGAACTTGAGCGCGCATCGCGGGGCACGAAGTCCGGCGCGAGCGATCGGCGCCCCGAGCCAGCCCGGCGGCCGGGGCCACGGCCCCCCGAGCTCCAGGGCGGCGGGGGTCGCCGCGCGCGCGCCTCCCGAGGCCCGGCAACGGTGCCCTGGACGCGCGCCCGGCTCGTGGGAGCGGCGCCGGGGTCGCGCGGGGGCCGAGCCCGAGCCCCGCAGCCGCCCGTCGCCTCCGCCCGCCGAGTGGGCGCCCGGGAGCCCAGAGCGGCGAGAAGGCGGGGCGGGAGGCCCTACCCAGTCGGTCCGGTTTGCTGGGGAGGCGCCACCTCCGGTCCCTACAGTGGCCTAGGGCGGAACTCAGCTCGTCGAGGGCTCAGCCTCACGTCGGAGCGACGACCGCAGCGCCGGACTCACGCTCACTCCACGGCCTCGCCGCCTCTGGCCTCAAACTTTTAACTCAACTTGGCCGCCAGGCGCCGCCGCGCAGGGAGGGCGCTGCGCCTCCGCGCCCGGCCTGGCCACGCCCCGCGCTCCCCGCGCTCTCGGGGGTGGGACCGGCGCCTGGCGCGGCCGGCGCCCGCCCGCCCCCGGCCTCGCCTCCCGCACGGTCAGCCCCGCGGCTCGGCCGCGCGCGGACGCCGGGCTGGGCCGCGGGACTCGGCCCCGCGCGCCCGCCGCTCACCCTGGGCGACCGGCGAGGAGACGGCGCCGCTGCCCGGGCTGGAGGCGGCGACGCGCACACCCCGAGGTCCGGCCGCGAGCTCCGAGTCCCGGGCGCGCGAGGGTGAACGCGCAGCGCAGCCCCGCGCGATCTCGCCGCGGCGCCCGAAGTCCGAGCCGGCTCCGCGCTCTGGACGGACTCTCGGCCGCCCCTGGACGCTGAGACCTCCCGCCCCGGGATCTTCCCCCTTCGCGCGTCCCCACCCCAGTCCGCCGGAATTCGGGGCCCAGACCCCACCGGGTACCCCTCCTCTGTGCCGGGGCATCTCTCCTGCCGCTCCTATCCCCGCCCCCCCCCCAGGATTAGTTTTGGCTTCCTGGCGCGCATCCACCGAGCCCAGGGCAGCCAGGCGTGCCATGGGGAGGGGGGGACGGGGGGGTTGGGGGGGGAACAGGCGGCCCGCCAGGGTTGGGGGGGGGCTGCTGTCCGGGAGACGGGGCCTTGTCAAGAACCTTAAAAGTTGGATCTTTTCCCCCAGAGGAAACCATCGAGGCTCACCTGGGCGAGAGAAGCTGCCCTGCCGCAGGCGATCCAGGTCCACGTCCCTGTGTGAACAAGGTGTGATCAAAGTCTAGGGGTCCCCGTCGGGATTGGAGAGCCACGCCGCGGGGGAGTGTCCCCCGCCGCCCCCACTGGCTCAGCGGGAAGATGCAAGCGCGCCCGGAGAATCTTCACTTCGACGGAGGCACACGGGGACGCGTGTGTCTCCGTGTGTGTGTGCGTGTGTGTATGATATACCGACATCTCATAAAGTGTCTGACCTGATCGTGGCTGCGACCAACTCCAGTTAAGTCCCCGGAGGGTTGTTTGCGGAGACCCGGAGGAGAAAGGTGTCGAAGCCGACTAGGTGACCTGACCAGGTGGGGCCAAAGTTAGGAGAGGCCTGACCCCGGTAGGGGGCGGAGGTGGTCGGGGCCCAGGCCCCTGCGGGCTCACGAGCCCGCACCTGCAGCCCCCCGCCCCCCCCCCGACACCTGGCGCTCCTCAACGTCCCCGAAAGTCGAGAGGAGGCAGGTCCGGCGGCGCGGGTAACTCGGGCCCGCCTCCGTGGGGTCTCTTCCGGGGAACGCAGGCGGCGGGCCCCGGTTTCCCAGCACCTGGGGGGCGGAGCCCGAGGTCCCCGCTAGGAGGGAGGCGCGGGCCCGGGGACCCGCGGCCCGGCGCGCGTCGCAGCGGTGCGCGCTGCCGCCTTGCGCGGCCCCCCGGGCGGCCCTGGCTGGGTCCTGAGCGTCCCGAGCGCGTTCCGAGAAGGTGACTCAGCGATGCGCTCGAGGGTCGAGAAACTCCGTTAAACTAAGAACGTGGGGAAGGAGCTGGAACGCCGTCACCCCTCGCAGCGCCGCGGCCGCGATCTGGTCTCGGGCCTCCGGGCCCCCACCCCCACTCCCCAGGAATCCGGCACGAGGAGGGAAGGACAGCGCCGCAGCCGCAGTGCCGCGGTCACGCGACGCGGGGACGCGGGCGGCGGCGGCGGCGGCTCAGGGCGGGAGCCGGAGGACTGATCCAGCCCACCCGCCCCTCTCCTCCCCTCACCCCCTTCCCGCCCTTCCTTCCCCTCTGGCTCAGGCTGTGGCCAAAATCTGGACTAGGCGCCTTAGAAAAAGCGGGACGCCAGGCGGTGTTCCCTGAGATCTCAGCCTTGGAGGGAGGCGGCTCCGGAGAAGGCCAGGGCGGCTTCCCCCTCGCCCCCATCAGGCCTGAAGAGCCTCTGCTTTAAACCTTGGAGTCTGGTGGGAAACTGAGCCACAGGGAGGGGAAGATGTGGCTGTGCGGGAGTCCATGGTGAGAAAGCTCGCCTGCTGCGGGTCCCGCTCTCCCTCCGGGCGCCCCAGGCTGGAGCCCCGCCGGAGTGGCTGGGAGTCGGGGGGAGGCGGGGTTGACCAGAAACCTTGCGGGCGAGGGGAGGCGGGGCAGCCTGCTGGGTCCTTTATCCGGCCTCCCCGGGGCGCAGGGGGAGGGAGGTGAAGGGCAAAGCCCTCTGGCCCTGTTTCCAGTCTGCACAATGGCTCCTCTGTCCAGCCTGGCGCCTCTTCCCCTGCCCCCCTCACCTCCACGGCCTCCGCTGTAACCCCCCTCATTCTTGTCATTCACCTCCCGGCTCCCAGGCCGTCTCTCTCCAGCCTCTCTCTAAAGAACCTGATCCGTCTGCAGAAACTCACCCATCAGCATCCCTGGCCCAAGAGACAGAGGTGGGCAAGAACAGGATGCTTGTGGGCCTTTGACAACCGGGGGAACCCGAACCCTGAGAGGCGAGGGGTCCTGCCCAAGCTGTGAAACCAGTTCCCCACAGAACTGAGCAGTGAACCCGGGACTGACCCGCCAGCCTGGAAGACTGAGGCTACCCCAGGCCTGTCGCTGATGTTTGAGTATCGATTGACCTGGCAGGTCACTTGCCACAGAGCTGCCCCCGTGACCCGGCTGTGCAGGAGTCTCCCAGAGAAAGAGGAAACATCTTGAGGCCCTCCAGGCGTTCTCCCCCAAGTCCTGATTAGCCAGCTGGCCCCGGGGCCCAGCAAGGCCCGCCAGGGGCTCAGCCTCCAGCTGGATCTGCCCTGGTCACCACTGGGTAGCTGGCTTGAAGGTAATACCTATCTCACGGGTGACAGAGACTGCGTCTCCATGTCTCCCCGCCACCTCTTCCTCCTTGCGGGCAGCCTCCCCAGGGAGGCACACCTGAGTGCCCCTCTTCTCCCGAGAAAGAAAGCAGGGACTTACCGGCCCGGCTCCAGCTCTCTGGAAACGTGGGGCCAAAGGCCGCCAGATGGCATACGACTTGCTTTTATTAGGATAGGATTCCCACCATCCCTCCGTCCCCTGAAGCAATCCTCCCTGGGAGACTGCAGCTCCCGAGCTGAATTGCAGAGCCTCGAGGCCTCCCTTGACCTTGAGTCCTTTCTGCCTGGCAGGCTCCGGGGGCAGGCAAGGGGAGGCGTCCAACTCTGCAAACTTCTCTAAAGACGTGTGTCCTAGGACAGCCCCAGATGTGGCTTTCTGGTCCGGGAGTTTCCTAGATGCTCATGACCGTGCCAGGCATTGTGGGTGGTGGGGTGTGCCCCCTGTGGGGACCCGGGAGGACAGACTGGTCACACAGGATTCTTGGCTGCTCGCAGGGAGTGTTCGGAGTTTCTGTTTGTGCTGTAGTTTATCTGCCCGGAGCGTGTGGTGGGATGGATGAGCTTAGCTCCCCTTCGGGCAGCCTCCTGGTCCTGGTGCGCTCCCTTGTGAAGGCTCTGGGTTCTGCCTCCCACCCTCACCTGCTGGCCTGCGGAGTCCAGCGCCCTGACGCGGTGAGGAGCTTCTGGAACACCCTCAGTGTGGGGGCCTGCGGGCCACGCCCACTCCACACCCCTCAGATGCTGCTCCCGCCCAGCAGCTGAAGACCATTCTAGTTTCCTGGCGTCCTTGTCACAAAGGACCACCAGCTGGGTGGCTTCCCAGAACTCTACTGTCTCGCAGGCCTAAAGGTCCCAAGTCTGAGATCAGTATGTTGGCAGGACTGTTTCATTCCAAGGCCACTGGGGAGGCTCCGGCCCGGGCCCGTCTCCTAGCTCTGCTAGTTTCATGACGAACGTTGCTCTTCCTTGGCCTGGAGATGCATCCGCCCCTCTCTGCCCTCCACCTGCACATGGCCTGCTTTCTGAGAAAGATCTGGCTGGATGTGTTTCTTTTTCTTTTTTTAATATTTTATTTTTTTATGAGAGAGAGAGAGTGAGCAGGGGCGGGGCAGAGAGAGAGGGAGACCCAGAATTGGAAGCAGGCTCCAGGCTCCGAGCTGTCAGCACAGAGCCCGGCGCGGGGCTCGAACTCATGTACTGTGAGATCATGACCTGAGCCGAAGCCGGACACTTAACCGACTGAGCCACCCAGGCGCCCCAGATAAACACTTTTTTAAAATGCACAGATACTAGGGGTGCCTGGGGGTCTCAGTCGGTTAAGCATCCGACTCTTGGTTTCAACTCAGGTCATGATCTCACAGTTTAAGCCCCACACTGGGCTCTGTGCTGATAGCCTGGAGACTATTTCCCATTCTCTCTCCCCCCCTCGCTCTCTGCCCCTCCCCAACTTGCACTGCCTCTTTCAAAATAAATAAATAAACTTCAAAAACGTTTTTAATGTCCAAATACTCGGTGTCCTGAAATAGGGAGATAGTACATGTCCACGTGGGTGCTGGAGGAGAGGGGTGTCTGGAAGCCGGAGCCACCCTTCTCCCGGCGTTGTCAGGGTGCCATCTGTTGGGCGGGGTTGTTGTCTGCTACACTTCCTTGCACGCCCAGGCTTGCACACTGCTCCCTCAACCTTCAGATCTTACCTTACACCCTGACTTAACGGCGTCTTTGGCTTCCTGAGAAGTTGGTTTGTTTCCCAGCCCTTGCGAGAACAAGGCTGAGTTTTGTGCTAGGGTATTAGATTCCTCTTGCTGCCCGGATTTACGGTCTCCCAGCCCCAGAGGTCAGAGGTCAGAGGTTTCGAATGGATCAGCAAGGCTGCGCTGCCTCGCCTGTCCCAGCTTCTAGAAGCCACGTGCATTGCTTTGCTCAGACCCTCTCTTTGTAAGGACACAGGTCTGACTCAAACTGACTCTGACCTTGGAGGCCTAAGTGTCAGCTTCTCAGACAGCCCTTGTAACGCCCAATCAGGAAAGGCCAGCTAACACCTTTACCATTTCTAAGGGCGGGCCTAAAGATGGAGCCTAAGACTAGTCACCCCCCACATGAGGGTCCTGGGCCTGCTCTGTGATTGGTCAATACTCTAGGTGTTGTGATTGGCTCCCACCAAAAGTATCAATGAATGGTCAAACCTGCTGTCAATACACCTGTGTCCCCATTTCCTGTAACTCCCCTTCCCAGACTCATAAAACCCCCCCACCCCCACCCAACCCCCCGCCATGCTCGGGGCTCCCTCCACGTGGATCCAGTGTGTTGTTGAAGTCTGTGAGCCCGAGTTTAGGCTGGCCGGGTCTAAATTCGTAATAAAGCCCTTTGCTTTTTGCATGCGTGCTTCGGCCTCCCTGGCGGTCTCTGGTTTTGGGGGGCGATATTAAAATCAGTTCTGAAGCCAATGGCACAGGCCTTCAGATCTCTGTCTGACCTTTACTTCTATTGTCGCGTCTCCAACTGACCTTCCCACCTCCTCCTTCCTCAAAGGAACCCGGTGATTACCTCGGCCCCACCCGTGCAGCCCAGGACCATCTCGCCATTCAAGGGCCTTGATTTAAAGCTTCGTAAGCGTTTTCATGTTCTTGCCATATAAGGTAACACATTCACCAGCGCCGGGATTATGACCTGGACCTTTGGGGGGCTGTTATCCTGCCAACCATGGAGGAGAAGGGAACTTTGGGAACCGGATCTTACTTGGCTGCAGAACTTTCCGGCATCCCCCTCCGGCCAGCGCTCCCAAGTGAACACACACCCGGAGGCTGCTTCCCCCCAAGTAAGTGTGTCATGTGGGGGTGAAAACGCTTTTGGTGGCAGCCGCATGTGATTCTGTCGCCCTCGTGGGTAGAAGTCCCTACAAAGAATACCAGTTTCCAGTTTTGAAAATTACTCAAGAGAAAAGTTGGCATCTTGGCTCCACACGGTAATACCAGGATTTCAAAACCCTGTTTGGCCTGGCAGAGTTCTCCGTCAGCAAAGCCGGAAGGGTTTGCCCTGGCGCACGGGCCCCCTGGGCACCGAAAGGAAGCGTGTGGTCCTCTCAGCCCCTCTCATGTGATCCGACTGCCTCTAGTCCTCTGTGGTCAGGCCGAACCAGATGAGCCACACGGAAAATTGTGGCCAGGAACATTCTAGAGGCTCTCGCTGACATCAGCTCCGGTTTGGGCCCAAAGCAGCCTCTGGCCTGCTCGCCAGTGGCCGGTCCCACATCCTGGAAACTTGCCAGGGGAGGAATTGTCCCTTCCTGAGGCTGCAGCCAGCCCGCCACCCTGCCCCCCACCTGCGCCCACTTGCTCATTTATACTGGTTCCGAGACCAAGGGCGACGGGTAAAGGTCTTCATCCAAGGGCAGGAAAGCCACATCAAGCTGCCTTCGGCAGGTCCCCGAAGGAAAACTTCTGGGAATCAGGAAGAGAGACCTGACCCTCTGAGGCTGGGGAGCAGGACAGCAGAACAAGCAGGATCCAGGCCAAGGGGATGGGTGTGTATGCATTTTTCCGGGGGCTTTATAACCTTGTGCAATGTTTTCCACTTTCACCTCTTTGAAAAGCTAAGATGCGTCCTTGGGTCGTTCCCAAAGCAAACAGACAGTGAGCCGGACCAGCCAAGCTGGGCAGTGTGTTTATGCCAGGGATCTGGAGCCATCCCCCCTACCTGAGGGTGGACCCCGCGGGCCAGGGAATGCGAAGTCCCTTCCCCCCGGGTCTCAGAGAAGCTTGCGCTGCCCCTGGGAAGGCCCGATCCGGCCCCCTACTGACCCCTGGTGGCCACCTGGGACATGCGTCCTCCTTCATCCAAACCCTGCTGCCCGGCTCCCTTCGTAGATGCCAGTTGTGGGGGGGTGGGAGGGGGGTGATATCTCGGGAGCAAAAAAGGGGCCTGGACGCCCTACTTTGCCCGACTGCACAAAGACGCGGATCCTGGAACAGGGCTTGCCTACCCCTGGTGCTCATTATGCACATCCCGAAAATAGAAATTCCTCTTCCCTGAAGGCTTTCCTCTTGAAGGTCAGATCCTTCGATTCTTTCCAGACACAGCCTCGGTAATGTAAGCGCTGATCCTACAGGACGGGCTGGACCGCTGGGGCCGAGGCGGGGGCGGGGCAGGGGACACGGCAGCCTGATTGCACACGACTCCCCTAAGCCTTTGTGCTTCGAGGGGAGCACTGTGCTGATCCGACCGGAGAGTCACTTCCGAGAGCGCTTCGTCGCTCTCGGCTCGCCGCCCCGAAGTCCTGGCCACGGCCACGTGACTGGCATCTTGAGACTGAGTTAAGATGTCATTTCTCCTTCAAGGCATCATCAGATGATCCCAGCAGCCTTCTCTGAAACTCACTTTCGAAACGGAAACGGGGAAACGAGTGATTACCTGTCAAAACTTACAGACTAATGAGTTAGTGAGAGTGTGTGTGTGTGTGTGCGTGCGCGCGCGTGTGTTTTAAAGAGAGAGAGTGCACATGGGCACGCTCGGGGGAGTGAGGGGAGAGGAGCAGAGGGAGAGAGAGAAAACATCTTTTTTTTTAAATTTTTTTTTACATTTATTTATTTTACATGCATTTATTTATTTATTTTGAGAGAGACAGAGTGTGAACAGGGGAGGGGCAGAGAGAGAAAGAGACACAGAATCGGAAGCAGGCTTCAGGCTCTGAGCTAGCAGTCAGCACAGAGCCCGACGTGGGGCTCGAACCCAGGAACCATGAGATTCATGACCTGAGCCAAGTCAGACGCTCAATCGACTGAGCCACCCAGGCGCCCCAAGAGAGAACATCTTAAACAGGCTTCACGCTCAGCTCTGAGCCCTACACAGGGTTCGATCCCACGACCATGGCATCACCACATGAGCTGAAATCAAAGAGCCGAATTCTCAACGGACTGAGCCACTCAGATGCCCCTGGGTTTGCTTTTTGAAAGCAAACAATGGGCAGCGCCTGGGTGGCTCAGTTGGTTAAGCATCTTGACTTCAGCTGATGTCATGATCTCACAGTGCATGGGTTCAAACCCCAAGTGGAGCTCTGTGCTGACAGCTCGGAGCCTGGAACCTGCTTCGGATTCTGCATCTCCCTCTCTCTCTGCCCTTCCTCTGCTCACACTTTGTTTCTCTCTCTCTCTCTCTCTCTCTCTCAAAATAAATAAACATTAAAAAAAAGTTTTAAGCCAAAAATGGAATGGGCTTGGAGAGTGCTTCTGTGCACTGAGAAGCTTCTAGAAGGCTGGCGAACACATCTTTTTACTTATCGTCTCCTTCCTAGAACTGCAGCATTGCGATCCTGTACACGGAAATCCTCAAGAAATGCTTCCAAAAAATAAAATAAAATAATAAAATAAATAAAATATAGTAAATAAAAAAAGAAATGCTTCCAGACTGACCTCTCCTGACCGCATCCCCTCTGCCCCCACAGATGCAGGAGTGAGGCAGGGAGAGAGCCGCATCTCGGTGCCAGGTGGCCGCCCTGGCCGTGGTGCAGAGAGGCACAGTCCCACACCCCGCCTCCTCCTGGCGGGGCACAGCAGGCCCGTGGGTCCCAGGAGAGGGGGACAGACGGCTCCGAGGCAGAGTTAAAACTATACATGAGTCCTCCGGACTCCGACTCGATGGCCTAGGAAAAGCCACAGCATCAGGACTTGGCATTTGCAAATACAAAGATCCTCCCATTTTGGGCTGAGTCCCAGTTGCCATGTGACCAGGATCTACCACTGCTCAGGTCTCAGATGGACTCCTCTGAGCACTTGAGGGGGGAAGGCGCTCAGTATCTGCAAAATAGGATTAGTGTGGGATCAGGTCTGCCCGATCCTCAGGGGTGGATCTCTTCCTGTGATCCGCTGCCCTTAGCATTGCAGGAGCCACACGGGCCGGGACAAGACTGAGCGGGAGCCGGGAGCCACAGCACGCCTCAGGACACCAAGGGCCATGGCCTGGCAGTCGTGGGCATTTTTCTTTTCTTTTCTTTTCTTTCTTTTCTTTTTTCTTTTCCTTTCCTTTCTTTTCTCTTTCCTTTCCTTTTCTTTTTTCTTTTCACTTCTTTTAAGTTTATTTATTTATTTTGAGATGGAGAGAGCAAAAGCAGGGAAGGGGCAGAGGAGAGGGAGAGAGAGAATCCCAAGCAGGATCCCTGCTGTCAGCGCACAGCCTAACGTGGGGCTTGAACTCAGGAACTGTGAGATCATGAGCTGAGCCGAAATCAAGAGTCAGACGGGTCAACCGACCGAGCCCCCCAGGCGCCCCCAGTCTCGGGCATTTCTGAAATGCTGAAGACCCAAGAGTAACAGCATGGAGCTAATTCCAGTTCTAGACAGAGACCCGCAAGTCGCCAGCACTCAGCAAAGCCTAGAAGGTCAAGGTCAACCATGAAAACGTAGCCCTGAAAGAAGTGGGAAACAAAGCTAGGATTACCCATCAGCCTTTGAGAAAAATAGCTTTTTAACATGAAGTCTTTCAAAAAGTTGAACACGCGACCTAACAGGTCTGCTCCTGGGGGTATGTCCGTCGGAGAGAAATGAAACCGTGTCCGCATAAAACTTGGGCAGGAATGCTCACAGCGGCTCTGTTCACAATAACCAAAGGTGGAAACAGCCCAAATGTCCAGCAGGGGACGCGTAGATAAACAAAGGCGGCAAATCTGTATCATGGAATGGTATTTGGCCATAAAAAGGAAGGAAGTGCTGACGCGTGCTTTAACGTGGCCAAATCTGCAGCAGGATCTCGTGCTTTGTAGGTTTGAGCCCTGAGTTGGGCTCTGTCCCTCCCCCGCTCATGCTCGGCCTCTCTCTTTCAAAAACAAACATTAAGAAAATAATAAATAAAAGGCCACCTGTTGTGTGACTCCATTTATTTGGAGCGTACAAAACAAGCAAGCAAGTCTATAAAGATAAGAGGGTTAGTGGCTGCCTGGGGCGGGGTAAGAGGGCGTGGGAGCAGGTGGTTGCTGGTCATGGGTTTTATTGTGGGGGTGACAAAGGTGTTTTGAAACTAGATAGAGGTGGCACTTGGACAAGACTGAATGCACGAGATGCCTCTGAGTTGTCCATTTAGTGTCTTGTGTGTTTCACCTCAATTTTTTTTTTAATAAGGGACTTGAGGGGCCCCTGGGGGGCTCAGTTGGTTAAGTGTCCAACTTCGGCTCAGGTCATGATCTCGCGGTTCGTGGGTTCAAGCCCTGCGTCCGGCCCTCTACTGGCAGCTCAGAGCCTGGAGCCTGCTTCAGATTCTGTACCTCCCTCTCTCTCTGACCCTCCCCTGCTCCCACTGTCTCTCTCTCAAAAAATAAATAAAACATAAATAAACAAAATTTTTTAAAAAATAAAAAAAATTTTTTTAATAAGGGATTTGAAGGAAAGGGAAGTGCCCCTCTCAGGATCATTCTTTTATGAGGCACAAAATGTCCATTTCTTTATTTTTTTTAATGTTTATCTATCTTCTAGAGAGACAGAGTGTGAGCAGGGGAGGGGTAGGGAGAGCGGGGGACAGAGGGTCTGAGACGGGCTCTGTGCTCTCACCGTAGAGCTTGACATCATAGGGCTCCATCTCATGAACCAAACCGTGAGATCACGACCCGAGCCGTTACCACAAGTCAGAGTCCCAACTGACGGAGCCACCCAGGTGCCCCGGTCTCGGGATATCCCCAGTGGGAAGCAGAGAGGAGGCCACAGGCACTAGCCACCAGATCTGCCGATGGCCCCATCTAATTCCACTGTCACTTCGCACTGTAGCTCCCAACGGAGGTAGCACGTTGGAACCCCCTGGGGACATCTAGTGGGCAGACACATTTGGAAACTGCTGACTTAGGGTATCTCGGGGCGTCTGGGTGGCTCAGATGATTGAGTGTCCATCCGGCTCTTGATTTCAGCTCAGGTTATGATCTCCTGAGTTCGTGGGTTCAAGCCCCACATCCAGCTCCATGCTGCTGGTGTGGAGCCTGCTTGGGGTTCTCGCTCTCCTTCTCTCTCTCTGCCCCTCACCTGCTCGAGTTTGCCTGTGCCCACACACATGCTCTCAAAATAAAGAAACAAAAAAAAAAGCCAATGGGGGGAGGGTCTGTAGCATGTTTTCCCGGTAGGTGGGCAAGCTCAAAGAACCTACAGATTTCTGTAAATGCCACAGAAAACTTCCCGAAGGCACCGTGAACTGTCAGAGTCCCAGGGACCATTTCATGCTTGGAAACGGATCAGGCGGAGCAGAGAAATGATGCGGATTATCAGTCTCCCCACATCCTTGCAGAAGCTGGCGTGGGGACGTGAGAATGGTAACAGAGCTGCCAGCCCGCCTCCAAGTCTCAACAGCTATTACCGCTGATCCCACCAGGTGGTGTCAACGCAGGAGCCCTCGTGAATTTAAAAAGTTCAGTTATGTCTTATTTCCCTGTCGAATCGTAATACAATTTTCTTAATGTCTAATTAGTATCTGATCCCCAGGGGATTCTATTTTCCCTTGTGTGTGAAAGAGAGATTACCTTCCCATTATGAGGACTTTAAAGATGGCACCTGGTGGCTAAGCCTCAAGTGTTAGCCTGGAAGTTTCCAGCCCCCTCCACCGTGCCGCACTGTTCCTTCGGGTATCAGATTCCCGAGAACCTGACCGTGTTTCTACGATGATGGCTTTGGGATAGTGGTTTGCAATTTACGGAGGAAAGGAAAGGAAGAAGAAATTGGCAGGTGGGGAAAGGGAAGGGAGGTGAGGAAATGCTCTTATATCAAGGGTGTTAACGTGACTTGCGCGCTGGTGCTGTGCGTCACCTCGAACTTGGGCTTGTGCTGGGGTCTGACTCGGACCTTTCCGCCAGCCCTGATATCCCACTTGTGCGAACGCTTCCCAGGCAATCGCTAGAAAGACAATTAATTTTTCATCCAATCAAGGGCCATATGCGCCTGAAAGTCCCAGCTCCCCGGGGAAGCGTTCCTGTTATCCGTGTCTGGGTAATACATCACCCCAAAACGCAGTGGCTCGAAACAACCGTTTATCGGCGTCGCCGTGGGTTGACGAGGCTCAGATGGGTGGTTCTCACCTGGGGACTCATGCGGTCACCGGGCCATTGGGCTAATCGTCTGAGATGGCTCTCTCGTGTGGGGACAGTTGTGGCTGGCTGTCATCAAAGACTTCAGCTGGGGCCTGTCCGCCAGAGCGACTCCCTGCGGCCTCTCCACGTGACGTGACAGCTGGGGTTCAAGAGGGAATGTCCCGGGAGCGATCATTTCAAGAGATTGAGGCAGAACCTCCACGGCTTCTCACGGCCCCGCCTTGGAAGTCCCAGCACGTTCCTTGTCCTACATTCTACTGCTCAGGAAAATCGCTAGATCCCGCCCAGATTCCAGGGGGAGGGAATTAGGACCACCCCCCCACCCCCACCCCCACCCCCCACCCCCGCTGTGAGGAGCAGCTTACAGAGTGGGAAGGGGTGAGGCAGCCATCTTGGGAGAGTTGGTTTCTTACCTCAGGAAGGAGGAATTGGGGCAACTGTAGAGAACTGCTTTGCAGGGCTCCTGGGGGGCTCATTCGGTTAAGCCCCCGACTTTGGCTCAGGTCATGATCTCACATTTGTGGGTTCGAGCCCCGCATCAGGCTCTGTGCTGACAGCTCAGAGCCTGGAGCCTGCTTCCGATTCTGTGTCTCCCTCTCTCTCTGCCCCTCCCCGCTCATGCTCTGAATCTCTCTGTCTCAAAAATAAATAAAACATTAAAAAAAAATTTAGAGAACTGCTTTGTCCTTAAAGAAACTGGTTTGTAGCTTAGGAACAGACCTCTGCAGGGGCGCCTGACTGGCTCAGTCAGCGGAGCATGGGACCCTGGATCTCGGAATTGTAAGTTCAAGCCCCACACTAGATATAGAGGTTACTTAAAAATAAAAACCTTGGGGCGCCTGGGTGGCTCAGTCAGTTAGGCATCTGGCTTCAGCTCAGGTCTCAGGTCATGATCTCCGGTCTGTGAGCTCGAGCCCCACGTCAGGCTCTGTGCTGACAGCATGGAGCCTGGAGCCTGCTTCGGACTCTGTGTCTCCTTCTCTCTCTCTGGCCCTCTCCCACTTGTGCTCTGTCTCCTCTGCCTCTCATAAATAAATACATGTAAAAAACTTTTTTTTAATAAAAAAAAATCCTAAGAAGAAACTTTTTTTTTTTTAGCATGGTCTATTTCTTTCATTTTCTTTTTTTTTTTTAAATGTTTTTCATTTACCTTTGAGAGACAGGGAGAGACAGCACGAGCAGGGGAGGGTCAGAGAGAGAGGGAGGCACAGAATCTGAAGACAGGCTCCAGGCTCTGAGCTAGCTGTCAGCACAGAGCCTGACATGGGGCTTGAACCCACGAACTGTGAGATCACGACCTGAGCCGAAGCCAGACGCTTAACTGGCTGAGCCACCCAGGCGCCCCTCTTTTTTTTTTTTAATGTCATTTATTTTTGAGAGAGAGAGAGTCAGAGCAGGAGCAGGGGAGGGTCAGAGAGAGAGGGAGACACCGAATCCAAAGCAGGCTCCAGGCTCTGAGCTGTCAGCACAGAGCCCAACGCGGGGCTCGAACCCACGAACTGCGGGATCATGGCCCCAGCTGAGGTCAGCCGCTTACCGACAGAGCCCCCCAGGCGCCCCAGAAGAGACTTCTTCAAACACGTTTGCAGGAACCCTGGTGCCTGTCGGTCAAGGGCCCGGCTTCCTTGATCTTCGGGCTTCAGCTGAGACCAGCTACTCCGTGACAGCACGCAGGCTCTCCCTGCCGCAGGCTTCGGGTCCCCCCTCCCTCTCACTCCGAGTGCTTACCCTCCACCCCGCTCTCCTGTTGTGCCAGGCAGTGTGCTAACCCGCACCCAGGGGCCACGCTCACAGGCAGCCACTGTCCCTAAGGAAATGCGTCTTGTTGAAGGGCGGCCTCAGCAAGAACTTTTATTTTTCTCTAATAGCTGCCGCCAGCTGTGCTCCGTCAAAATCCCTTCCCCCCGGGGCAGAAGGCTCCCCATTAAGGCATCTCAGCCTGCTTTCCGGCCAGTTCTGACTGTTAACACAGCCTTACTCTGCTGTTTAAGATTTGTTGCTTTAAATTTGTCTCGGGGCGTCTGGGGGGCTCCGTCGGTTGAGCCTCCGACTCTTGGTTTCGGCTCAGGTCATGATCTCAGGGTTTCCCGAGTTCGTGCTGACAGCGCGGAGCCTGCTTGGGATTTTCTGTGTCTCCCCCTCTCTCTGTCCTTTCCCCTGCTCACGCTGTCTCTGTCTCTCTCAAAAATAAGTAAACTTAAAAAACAAAAACAGGGGCGCCTGGTCGGTTAAGCGTCCGGCTTTGGCTCAGGTCATGATCTCATGGTGTGTGGGTTCGAGCCTGGAGCTGCTTCGGATTCTGTGTCTCCCTCTCTCTCTCTAACCCTCCCCTGCTCACACTGTCTCTCAAAAATAAATAAAAAACATTAAAAAAAAACACCCAAACTTGGCTCATATTACCCCCTGCCGCTCCCTACACAGGTGAGGCCTGAGGCGCCAGCACAAAGAAGGGACATGTGTGTCTCTGATACCACCATGTCCCCTCCTCTGTGCTCACTTCTACGAGGTTGAGGCTGAGAGGAGAGACATGGAAACCAGCTCTGTCCCTACGATGCCTGGCCACCGGCCATGCCTGGTCAGCGCCGGGCTCTGGGTCTTCACTGCTGATCCAGCTCGTGTTCTAGAGCGGTTGACATTTTGGGGGCTGGATTATCCTTTGTCCCAGGGGCCTGGCCTGTGCCCAGCATAGCAGTATCCCTGGGCTCTGCCCACTAGATGCAAGTAGCTCCTGCCAAGCTTTGCCATCAGAGATGTCTGCAGGCACCGCTGAGTGCCCCTCGGGGCAAGGAGCCAGGCCCCAGTGCCCGGTAGACTTGAGGTGGACAAGCGGGGGCCCCACCGGCCTGCCCACGACAGGCTCTGTCCCAAAGGGCTCCGCTGAGTTCCACGTTCTTGCATGGCATCACGGGACAATATGCAGAGAAGTGACAGCCAGGAAGGCTCTCCCGGCTGTGCGGTCTGAGAATTTTTACTGGCCTTCCTTGTGTAGGCACGTTGATTGCATTTTTGACCTTCATCTGAATGCCCTCCCCAGCCCCCTCTCTTTCCGGCAGGTTGAGCCCCTGTCACGTGATTGGTCATAAGCGCTCCGGTGGGAGGGGGGAGCCCAGCATGAACGGCAGACCTTCCTATCTCTTGGGAAATTCCAAGGATTTAGAGGTGACCTCTCAAGACCCGGGGACGAAGGCCAGCCAAGTTCTTGATCACGCACAGGGTCCACAGGGTCAGGTCTGAGCGGCGTCTTTAGCTAGCCCACCAGCTGGTGGTCTCTGAACTTAAAATCTGGGGTGCATTTTATCCTCGGAAGTGGGATCTGGTACTGCTTGGAAAACAGGGGGGATCCCACCGGGCCCCTCCCTCCACCTTGTCATACACACACACCTCGTGACCCTGAGGGAGGTGTTATTGTGGCCGTGGGTTTACAGAGGAAAACACAGGTGTGGCTGAGAGATTGGCCTGGGTGACCCGGCACAACCACAAGTGAGTGCCGGTGCGTCGGGCCTAGAGCTGCCCCCGCACGGGTCAGAAGGTGCCCCGGCCCTGACAGGTGGGGGTGGCCGCCTCATCCCGCCAGCTCCCCATAGAGCCTGCAAACCACCCGTGTCCCTCCCTCAAAGCCGGTCCCTGCTCTGACGCTCTGCTGGGGGGCGAGAGTCGCCCCCTCTTCTCGTCTGGGACATCTCGGGTCCTCGCTCAAGTCTTCTCGGCTCCCCCTCCTTCTGGGAACGTGTAGGACCTTGGGATCTGGGAACTGGACCCCTGCCACAATCTGTCTCTGTCCTAGAACATTCTTCGTCCTCCGCTTACCTCGGCCCCGACTCTCACAGCTGCTGCTGGGCCATACCACTTCTCAAATGCCGAGGTCCAGTATGTCTGTCTGTCCTGTCTTCTCCCACCTACGGCCGCACTTTCATTCGGGCCTACCTCTAGCTTTAAAGATTCTTTTTTATGAGTATTTTTTTAATGTTTATTTATTTATTTGGAGACAGAGAGAGTGCACATGCGTGGGGCGTGAAGAGAGAGAGGGGGAGAGGGACGATCCCAAGCAGGCTCCGTGCTCATCGGCGCAGACCCCAGTGCGGGGTTCAAACCCACAGACCATGATATCATGACCAAGAGTCAGCAGCTTAACCGACAGAGCCGCCCAAGCACCTCCAGGTGCCTCTATTTCTAAAGACTTTTATTTCCTTTGAGTAAGCGCTACACCCGATGTGGGGCTCGAACTCACAACCCTGAGATCAAGGGTTCCATGTTCTAGCGACACAGCCAGCCGAGCGCCCCAGCCCTGCCGTTAAAGCAACTGCTAAGGATCCCGCTCGTGCTCCAATCCACTGTCGCCAGGGGCTGAGGTAGGACCACCGATTCCTGTCATTACTTACTCTGTCTCTCTCTCTCTCTCTCTCTCTCTCCCCCCAATGTCTGCTTTCTGCCACTTTTGTCTTGCAACATCCCCTTCACCGATTCTCTTTTTAAGTCTTCGTTACAATAATGAACGCAGTTCCTTTTCCTGAATAATGAACGCGGTTCCTTTTCCTGATTGCCTCCTGACTAATAAATATGTATAAACCCTTCCCATCTCTCTTCCCTCAACGGCCCGTAGATGCCAGACCGTTTTGACTGCTTGCTGTATTCACAGGCTCACGAGGTAGGAATCGTTATGATCCCCACTGTATGGAAGAAAACCAGAGGCAAAGACCTAATTATTTGCTCAAAGTCACACAGCTGATAAGAGCTGGCTCCCAGAACCTGGTTTCCAAGACGATGCCCATCTGTGCAACTTGGGACTCTGAGACACACACACACACACACACACACACACACACACACACACACTCGATCTCTCTCTCCCTCTCCCTCTCCCACCCCAATAACGTCCCAGTTTGTGTACGGACCATAGTTACTGTGGGACTTTACTACTGTTTGCAGATTTGCGCTGTTGCGGAGCCCAGATCCTCTTGAACCTGAGACGCGTCACCCTGTAAGCCAGGAACCTTGTGACTCTCTCAGTTACTTGACCCATGATTTGTTATAACCGTCTCCTTACTGTGCATCTCCAACCTCCTTCCGATTTCCTCCCTCCGAGTCTTTCCCTTGGATCTCACCTTGCCCTTGGTGCCAGACTCTGGGGATGTGGGCAAGGAATCCTCTCTTGTGTGGCAGGAACTCCTCTGGAAGGTGCTAGAAAGCACCAGATGGTTGCTACTTGAACCGAAGTCTTCGATGATGTATGAGTATTTATAAGACCAGTACATGCTCCCGAAGGCCTCCACCAAGAGTTCCTGAAGCCCCCTCCCAGGGGGCTCTTGGCCTATTGAAGACTCTGCATCGGGATTCCACTTCGGGTTTTCCGGCGGCCCTCACGGCAGCCTGGCTCTATACCACTGTCCTTGCAGAAGTTGGGAAGGGTCACTCCCTGCGCGCTTGGCTCCTCTGCTCAGTATTTTGCTCTTGCCCCAGCATGGTTTCCGGTGCCCCGTTGAGAGAATCGGCTCAGAGATCCAAGTCGATATTATTTTTAGAAGTAAAGATCATTCCTTCTCAGCTTGCGGAGGCCGGTTCATAGAATGAAAACAGAGGACGGCCTCGTAGTTTTCCCAAGTTCAAGTTGGAGCCGGACAAGGTGAGGGCAAATTCCCGCATCATTGCCCGAAATGTTCTCTTTTGTTGCAGAGATGACCTTGCCCATCCCTCAGGGGACAAGGCTGAGCAATCCTAAACATACGTCTCTTGGTCTCTTAGAGAACATTCTTGGCCAATTCTTCCTGTCTACTCTGAACCTGCGCCCCCTTAGCCTACACGTTTGTAGAAGAGAGATCACCTTTCTACTGTTCCAACAGCAGCATCGTTGTTTTTAGACTTGAAAACTGAAATTGCTTTGAATATAGAAAATGTTATTTTGGGCTGGCCAGAGCTGTTTTGTTCCTTTTTATTAAAAAAAATTTTTTTAACATTTATTTATTTTTGAGAGACAGAGAGAGACAGATCATGATCAAGGGAGGGGCAGAGAGAGAGCGACACACAGAATTGGAAGCAGGCTCCAGGCTCTGAGCTGTCAGCACAGAGCCTGATGTGGAGCTTGAACCCATGAACTGTGAGATCATGGCCTGAGCCGAAGTCAGAAGCTCAACAGACTGCGCCACCCAGGCGCCGCAGAACTATTTTGTTCCTGCAGGGAATGTTCAGCAGGTCTGGAGTCTTGAGGAACAGCCAGGACTTACAGAGAAACAAACAAACAAACAAACAAAAACAAAGGCAGAGGCGCCTGGGTGGCTCAGTTGGTTAAGCATCCGGCTTCAGCTCAGGTCATGATCCCACGGTTTGTGGGTTCGAGCCCCGCATCGGGCTCTGTGCTGACAGCTAGCTCAGAGCCTGGAGCCTTTGATTCTGTACCTCCCTCTCTCTCTGACCCTCCCCTGTTCATATTGTCTCTCTCTGTCTCTCAAAAATAAATGAAAAGCATTAAAAATAAAAAATAAAATAAAAAAACAAAAACAAACAACACATTGAAACTGGTCAAGAGAAGTCTCCTTTCAAACTTCAAAGAGGACATTTTTCTTTAATGTTTTTATTTTTGAGAGACAGAAAGAGACAGCGCGAGCAGGGAGGGTCAGTGAGAGAGGGAGACACAGAATCAAAAGACAGGTTCCAGGTGCTGAGCTGTCAGCACAGAGCTGGACGCAGGGCTCGAACCCACGAACAGTGAGATCATGACCTGAGCCGAAGTCGGACACTTAACCGACTGAGCCCCCAGGCGCCCCAAGAGAGACAATCTTAATCCATGTTCAACATGGAGTCCAACGTGGGGTTCGAACCCACAACCCTGGGATCGGAGACCTGTAGGGAAATCGAAAATCGGACGCTCAACTGATTAAGCCATCCAAGTGCCCCCACACAGATTTTTTTTTTTAGTATTTAATTAATTTATTTATGTATATATGTATTTATGTATTTGTTTATTTATAAGAGGGAGAGCAAGCCTGTGAGTGGGGGAGGAGCAGGGGGAGAGTCTTAAATGGACACTGTGCTCAGCATGGAGTCCAGCCCAGTGTTCGATCTCAGGCCTGAGCCCAAATCAAGAGTAGAACCGCTGAGCCAACTGAGTCTCCCAGCTCCCCACCCCCACCTGCCACGGATCATTTCTTTTTTTTATTATTAACATTTTTTTTTAATGTTTACTTATTTTTGAGAGAGAGATAGAGAGTGATCAGGGGACGGGCAGAGAGAGAGGGACACCAAATCCCAAGCAGACTCCCTACCGTAGCACAGAGTCTGATGTGGGGCTTGAACTCACGAACCGGGAGATCTTGACCTGGGCCGAAATCAGGAGTCGGATGTTCGGCCAACTGAGCCTCCCAGGCGTCCCCCGAACCCCTCACAGATCATTTCTAAAGCAGGTTTGGCTGTCACGGTGTTCCAGCCACATCACACGTGAGCGTCTCCCACGTCATCAGTGACTGACGTCATCAGTGACCGTTTCCGAAGCCCCCCGCCCCAGCTGCCCAATCCTCCGTTGTGTGGAGGCGCCGTCATCAATTCAGTCATGGGGCCCCGGGCTGCTTCTCACTTCTCCGTGGCTACAAGTAGTAGTTGAGGGGCGCCTGGTGGCTCAGTCGGGTAAGTGTCCGGCTCGGCTTCGGCTCAGGTCGTGATCTCAAGGTTCCTGAGTTCGAGCTCCGTGTAGGGCTCTGTGCTGACAGTCAGAGCCTGGAGCCTGCTTCAGATCCTGTGACTCCTTATCTCTCTGCCCCTCCCCTGGTCACACACACTCTCTCTCTCTCTCTCTCTCTCTCTCTCTCTCTCTCTCTCTCTCTCTCTCTCTCTCTCTCTCTCAAAAATAAAAAAATAAAAAAATTAAACATTAAAAGAACAAAATTAGAGACAGTTTCATGTGGCGGGGTTGGTGATGCAGAGGCAGGAAGAGGCTGAGAAGCCAGCTGGCGGTGGAGGGGGCGGGTGTAGTGAGCAGCAGCCGGTGGGGACAAGGGCCAGACCCCCCGGGAGACACTCACAGGGGAGCTGCCAGAGCACGGAGGTCGTGTCTAGTAGGCACCGGGGCTGTGGGGGAGGGGTGCAGCTGAGGCCGAGACACCGGCGGGGCAGAGGGCGGGGCAGAGAGCAAAGGAAGAAACACCCCCCACTTCTTCCTCCCGCCTCCAACCTCCCGCCAGCACCTCCCATTGGCCGAAGCTGGCGCAAGCCAGCGGATCAGGGAGCCTGGAGGGTCACGCGTCCTGCGTGGCTCAGGTCATGATCTCACGGTTCATGGGTTCGAGCCCCACATCGGGCTCTGTGCTGACAGCTCAGAGCCTGGAGCCTGCTTGGGATTCTGTGTCTCCCACTCTGTCTCTCCCTCTTTCTTTCTCAAAAATGAATAAACATTTTAAAAAGTTAAAAGAAAAAAAAAAAAGGAACTTTCCAGGGGATGATCCTGGGAATGGGCCTTCGGAGCCCAGATGTCACGGCCCAAGACACTCAGGCCTCCTGGTTCCAACGATGACAGAGAAGCTGGTATCTGACTAGCGCCTCCAGCGAATGAAAGCCGGACAAACATACGAAACTCCCGGTCGATCTGCGGGACTACGGAGCACGCAGGGGAGAGAGGCCTCGAGAGCCGTGGTCCTTCGTGAGAGAGAAGTAAGTGTGAAGGGAGTTCCCAGTCACTCGGCCTTTGCCCTGAGGGCGCCGGCATGACCCCCTGTGGGGGAGGAAGGCAGAACGAGGGTCAGTAAAGGTCAAGCAGAAAGCAGCAGGTTTTTTTTTTTAATTTTTTAATTTTTACATCTATTTATTATTGAGAGACAGAGAAAGACAGAACTCGAGTGGGGGAGGGGCAGAGAGAGACACACACACACCCAGAATCTGAAGCAGCTCCAGGCTCCGAGCTGTCAGCACAGAGTCTAGAACTCACAAACCGTGAGATCATGACCTGAGCCGAAGTCACTCGCTCAACCAACTGAGCCACCCAGGCGCCCTTAGAAAGCAGCAGTTTTAACTGAAGAGACAGATGTCAGACTCTGAGCCACCAAAGTGCCCGGGACGTCAGGGGACACATTCCCAGGGACGTCTGAGCTGCACAGTTCCGGGTACAAATTATTTCCCAGTTGCTGACTGACTCCTACACCGTGCTTATCCCTGGCGGGGCTCCAAGTAACTCAGCAGAAAATAGCATGAGACACATAGTCAAAAGGTCAACTGAAAGTGTAAGGGACGCCCCGGGAGGAGAGGACAGAATGGCGCGGAAGCCATCTTTTGAAAAGTTTTGGCCAAGAATTTCCAAATTTGCTGAAAGACATCACCTCATAGGCTCCGGAAACTCTGTGAACCTCAACAGAATAAATGCTTGGTGCTCTGTCACCAAATGGAATCAAATGAGCAATCAATAATCGATCACCAGAAGTTTTCCCAAGTTTGAAAATCAAGCAACACGCTTCTAGAAACAGAACAGGGGCACCTGGGAGGCCTGCTTTGGCGGCCGACTCTTGGTTTCCGGCTCCAGCCATGATCTCACAGTTTCAGGACTTTCATGAGCCTGCTGGGGATTCTCTCTCTCCCTCTCTCTCTGCCCCTGTCTCACACGGTCTCTGTCTCTCTCAAAATAAATAAATAAACATAGAAAAAAAAAAGAAACAGAACAAAGAAGAAATCACAGTGGCAATTGCAAAGATTCTCTGCCACCAGAAACTATCTTATTTGCAATAAATGGCAAACTGTTCTGGAAGCCAAGGACCCAGAGTGTGGCTAAGGTGGGAAAGTAGGAGCTGGGCCCAGAGACTTAGGCCAGAACGGGCAGAGAGTTCGGCCCGTGGGCTGTGGAAAGCCCTGGAGACCTTTCACCAGGGGATCTGGGATGCGGACGTGGAGGGCGGGCTAAAAATGCTGGAGGAGATGAAGGATGGAAGCCAGAGACCAGTTAGGACACTGGTCTTCAAAGGAAGAGACCAAGAGCTCTTAGCCACTATCACTCACTGAGTCCACGGATTCGTGTTGAGCACCTACTATGCGCCAGGCACTGGGCTAGGCACTAGGGACACTTCTCCCAGAGAACCACCCTGATGCCACATGAATTCCTTACGTAGGAAATAAACAATGAAGAGGGGCGCCTGGGTGTCTCAGGAAGGTTAAGTGTCCGACTTCGGCTCAGGTCACGATCTCACAGTCTGTGGGTTCAAGCCCCATGTCAGGCTCTGTGCTGCCAGCTCAGAGCCTGGAGCCTGCTTCGGATTCTGTGTCTCCCTCTCTCTCTACCCCTCCCCGCTCAGGCTGTCTGTCTCTCTCTAAAAAGTAATAAACATTTTAAAAAGTTAAAAAAAAAAAAAGAAGAGAAACAAGGCTCGGGGGAGGGTGCCTGGCTGTTTCAGTCAGTAGGGCATGAGCTCTTGATCTCAGGGTTGTGAGTTTGAGTCCTACATTGGGTGTAGAGATTAAGTTTTTTTAATGTTTTTTTTAAATTTATTTTTGAGAGACAGAGAGAGAGAGAGACAGTGCGAGCAGGGGAGGGTCAGAGAGAGAGAGGGAGACACAGAATCCGAAGCAGGCTCCAGGCTCTGAGCTGTCTGCACAGAGGGCTCAAACTCATGAACCGTGTGATCATGACCTGAGCCGAAGTCGGACACTCAACCGACTGAGTCACCCAGGAGCCCAGAGATTACTTTAAAAATATTTTAAACAAAGAAAAATAAAAGAAACTGGGGAAACCTTTAAAAAAAGTTTTTTTAATGTTTTATTTATTTTTGATACAGAGAGAGACAGAGCATGGGAGGGGGAGGGGCAGAGAGAGAAGGAGACACGGAACACGAAGCAGGCTCCAGGCTCTGAGCTAGCTGTCAGCACAGAGCCTGACGCGGGGCTCAAACCCACGAACGTGAGATCTGACCTGAGCCGAAGTCGGAGGCTTAACTGACTGAGCCACCCATGCGCCCCTGGGGAAACCTTTAAAAAATGTTTATTTTGAGAGAGAGAAGGCATGTGCAAGCAGGGAAGGGGGAGGGACAGAGAGAGAGAGAGACAGACAGACAGAATCCCAAGCAGGCTTCACAATTAGCATGGAGACCAACGTGGGGCTTGATCTCATGAACCAAGAATTCATGACCTGAGCCAAAATCAAGAGTCAGATGCTCAGCCAGCTGAGCTACCCAGGTGTCCCCAAAATTTTCAATAGTATAATCCAAATGTCCATTTTTCTTTTGTAAATTTGAAGATGTAATTGGTTTTATTTATTTTTAAACTTTTTTAAAATTTATTTTTGAGAGAGTGAGGGATGTTATGCCCAAATTTCAATATTGTCCCCCAAAACCAGAGACCGCCGGGGAGACCGAGTCACGCATGCAAAAGCAAAGGGCTTTATTATCGGGCTCGGGCTCACAGACTTCACCAGGGCAGTGGATCCGTGTGAGAGCCCTGAACAAAGGCGGGGTAGGGCCTTTATGAGTTTTTGGAAGGGGGAGTTACAGGAAATTGTGACACAGGTACAGTGACCCAATCATTATTGGGTAACATCATTGGCAGCAACTTTAACCATACACATTGTCCAGAGTGTTCGTTACTTTTGTCGGGACCCAATCACAACATTTAGAGTGTTAACCAATTACAGAGTGGACCCAGGACCCAGGACCTTCTAGTAGGGCGTGACTAGCCTTAAGCAATAAGTGATTATCGACAGCTTCTATCTCTAGGCCTGCCCTTAGGAATGTTAAGGGTGTTAGCTGGCCTTTCCTGATTGGGTGTTACAAGGTCCTTGGGCAATGTGTGCCCTTTTATTGTCTAAGGATTCTGAGAAACCGACACTTAGGCCTCCAAGGTCAGAGGGGAAACTTGAAGCCTGGCATGAAGTCAGTTTGGTTCAGACCTGTGCCCTTTCATTGAGGCAGTGTGAGCAGGGGAGGGCCAGAGAGAGAGAAAGACACAGAATCTGAAGCAGGCTCCAGGCTCTGAGCTAGCTGTCAGCACCGAGCCCGACGCAGGGCTCGAACCCACGAACCGTGAGATCATGACCTGAGCCAAAGCTGGACACCCAACTGACTAAGTCACCCAAGTGCCCAGTTTTTGTTTTTTAAGTTTGTTTTCTTTCTTTCTTTCTTTCTTTCTTTCTTTCTTTCTTTCTTTCTTCATTTATTCATTTTGACAGAGAGAGGGAGGGAGAAAGCAAAGAGAGGAAGGGCAGAGAGAGCATCCCAAGGGGGCTTCACATTGTCAGCACAGATCCTGACACGGGGCTTGAGCTCATGAACTGTGAGATCAAGACCTGAGCCCAAATCAAGAGTCAGATGCTTAACCGACTGAGCCGCCCGGGTGCCCCCAAATGGTCATTAAAAGTTGTTTTTAATGTTTATTTTTGTGAGAAAAAGAGACAGCATGAGTGGGGGAGAGGCAGAAAGAGAGGGAGACACAGAATCCAAAGCAGGCTCCAGGCTCTGTGCTGTTAGCACAGGGCCTGACGTGGGGTTTGAACCCACAAACCGTGAGATCATGACCTGAGCTGAAGTCGGACGCTTAATTGACTGAGCCACCCAGGAGCCCCTGTTCATTTTTTTCTTAAGTTTATTTATTTAGAGAGAAACAGACACAGTGTGAGTGGTGGAGAAACAGAAAGAGAGAGAATCCCAAGCAGGCTCCACACTGTCAGCATGAAGCCCCAGGCTCCAACTCACAACCCGAGAGATCGTGACCTGAGCCAAAATCAAGAGTCAGCCACTTAACCGCTTAACCGACTGAGCCTCCCAGGCCCCCAGCCCCTGTTTTTTTTTTTTTTTTTTTTAATGATTGTATTCCCCAGGATAGGAGGGTTTTTGTTTGTGTTTTATTTTTCTTTAAGTATCCCAAACACCTAAAAGGGGCCTGGCAAATAGAAGGTGCTCAGTGAACATTAACGTATGGATAAGTGGATAGATGTAGAAATCGAGGGAATGAAAAAGGTAAAGGTTGACTCCAGGATTTATTGGTTGCGCAATCAACTCAAGGTTATGATCACTCTCGAGGGAATAGTGGAAGCCGTACAGTTCGAGAAGACCTGAAAAAATGAAGTGTGCCAGGGGTGCTGGGGGAGATAGGGAAATGCGAAGGGAAGTGATTTCCTTCTGTTCTCGGAGATAACAAGGCTTATGGTTAAATAATTTGGCCCAGGCTATTTAGGTCGCGTGCAGTTTTTGTTTGTTCGTTTGTTTGTTTGATTTAACCTGCCCCGAGGGGGGCGAGGGGGTGGGTGCAGCAGTAACTCTGGAGAGCCAGCCGAATGTGGGTCAGGCTGTTGCAGATTTCCAAATCCTAAATCTTCCTCGGGATTGTCAGGCTTCTGGTGGTGATAAATCACACTCTATTGTTCCCTCTGGCCCAATGTCACAACAGGCGGAGTCCCCAAAAGACATTTTCAGAAAGCGGTACTGTGCATGTGAGAAGCACTACACCTTCCTCCCTAGTCTTGGGGCAGCTGGTAACTGACGACTGAAACCTTCTTCAATTTCCACTTTCTTCTTGGATCTTACTCAACATGTACTGATTGTACGTATCTGGAAGCCACGGCACTGCCCTGGACTCTGGTGGGAAATCGGAAGCACTAAGTGATACACGATCTTGCCCTTAAAAGCGTTTACATCCTAGTTGGAAATTCTCAAAGGTAAGTAAAAACACAAGCAACTCTGCATGGGACCAGCCCCGGTACAGTCCGGGGAGCAAAGGGTGGCTGCCTGTGATTGAGGTGATCGATCTAGCGAGACTCCGCCGAGCAGATGCTCCCTGGGAGCAGGTCTTTGAGGGACCTGAGCATGTGGGAGAGGAGGAAGAAGGGCTTTTGTGGCTGAGAGCAAAGTAATAATTGGCAGGAGTAGCTGCGACGCGCTCGGGGAACTTTGCCTTAAGTGCAGATACGAGGCTAGAGTCCGTTTGGGGAATAAAGATCAAGCTCGGGCACCCAAGCCACCTCCGGGGCATTTAGCGCAGCCCGCAACCAGCGGAAAACAACCCCGCCCTCCACTTTTCAAATCAATCCCAGCTGGGCGCTTCGGCGGTGTTACCATAGAGGCGCAGAGCTAGATGGTCACCCTCCTTGGACGCAGACATTTTGGAATCTGGCAGAAGAGCTGGAAACGGCTGAGACCACTACGAAGTCAGGCCGCACCGTCCAAGAACGTGAGCTCAAAAGAGCTCCCGGAGGAGCGACAAAAGCAAGCGGCGGGGGGACTCGTGAGGCTTCTCTCGGCAGAACAAGCTTGAGAAGAGTGGCCCACCGCCCTGCCCTCACCTGAGATGGCGGCTCCGCGGACGCTCTAGCCGGCGCCTCTCGGATGCCCAGAGGGGGCGGCGGCCTCGCCACAGGCCCCGAGGCGGCTGCAACGCCGGTCGCCGCGAGCGTGGGTTCGGCCCCAGCCGTTGGCGGCCTCGCGTACGTGGAGGTGGGGGGTCTCGGCCTCTCCCCGTCCCGGGCCGGGTCTCTCGGCGCCTTTCCCAGCCGGGTCCCCGGCCTCGCGGCCGCTCCGGGCGCCGCCCCGCGCCGGCCGGCCGGAATCGCGCCTCGGGCCGGACGATGCCCAAGAAGCTGCTGCTGCTGCCCCCGCTGTCGGCGTCCTCGACTCTCCGCGTCCCGCGAGCCAGCCCGGCCGCCCGCCCGGCCATGAACGCCGCCCGCACCGGCTACCGGGTCTTCTCGGCCAACTCCACGGCCGCCTGCACCGAGCTGGCCAAGCGCATCACCGAGTAAGGGGGCGGGGCGGGGCCGCGGGCCGGGGTGGCTGGTGGGGGGCCTCCCGACGCCCCTTCCCCGGCGCGCCACCGCGCACCCGGGCCGCGGAGCCGCGGGCCCTCGGGTTCCGGGCCGGACCGCCCCTTGCGGGTGGCCATTCTGCCCCCGAGACGCGTTCGGCGGACTCCGACTTCTCCTCTTCCCGGGCCGCGGCGAGGCTGCCGGCGCCCCGCAGGGAGCCCCGGGAGGGGGTCTCTGGGTGCGGCCCCCCCGCCCCACTGCGGGCGTTGACCCCGGAGCGCGGTCATCGCCGCTGCCAGGCCGCCTCGGTGGGCCCGAGGCCCGCAGGTCCCCGAGCAGGAACACGCCGACCCGGAGGTGGGGGGCGCTGCGCCCGGAAGGGGGGCTGCAGGGGGGCGGCGGGAGGGCCTCGCAGGTGGCGGGCGCGGGGCGCAGCCACCCTAGCCGAGGTGGAGGAGAGAGCAGGGCGGACAGGGCAACTCCAGGGGAGCAGATTTGTCGGAGTTGCTGATAGAAGTCTAACCGTATTTCTTAAGGCAGCTTTGGATTCACTCAGTCATGTGAAGGAAGGTCATTGCCTTTCCGTGTGCTTTTTTATTTTTTTTTTAAATGTTTTTAAATTTATTGTTGAGACAGAGAGAGACAGAGCCTGAGCAGGAGGGGCAGAGAGAGAGGGAGACACAGAATCGGAAGCAGGCTCCAGGCTCTGAGCTGTCAGCACAGAGCCCAACAAGGGACTCGAACCCACAAACCATGAGATCATGACCTGAGCCGAAGTCGGAGGCCCAACCGACCGAGCCGCCCAGGCGTCCCCCGTATGCTTTTTAAACCTAAGGAAGCCTGTGATCTCAAGCCTTCCCGGTCTTGCCGCGTAGCTTACTAACCCCGTGGCACTGGGCTAAAGACTTGATTTTCCTGAATTCCACTGGTAAGATAGGGTCGGTGCTGTTATCTACTGGGCAGGAACATCTGGAGCGTGAACCAAATAGTAGATAAAGCAGAACAGAGGCTCACAGTGGCCCTCGGAATAATCACTCTCTTCTAGTTGGCTCTTCTGGAGTCTCGGAACTCTAATGTAAAGGAAGAGCTTAGGAGCCCTTTCCAGAAAAACGTGTTACAAACCTTAGATATAAAACGAATAACTCGCCTTTTAACATTTAAAGCCATTTTTATATCTTAAAACAGTTTAGAGTTTCTCTGCGTTTTTCAGAGTTGATAAATAACTGCAAAGATATATTTTTGGATCCTAGATGGAAATGTAGAAGGGAAACCGTAGTCCTGTTTTCTCAGTAATGCCTCTGTTCTTTTCAGTCGGGGGTTTGAAGTGAGTCGAGACGGGTAAGCGCTTTTGCAGCCTGCTCCCTGGTTTCTCTTTCTAACCCCTGATAAATGTTGGCGTTTCAAGGCCAACTCAGATGCGAACTTTAAAAATAAAAGCGCCTGTTTGTTTGTTTGGCGTCAGATCTGCCACAGTGACCTTGCTGAGAGAAAGCAGAGAGAAGAGGGCACGTTTAAAAGGTCAATGGTTTCCTTTTTTGTTTTAAATTAGGTTCTTTGACTTGTTCCAGAAATATTTGAAAGTTTTTAATTTTTTAATGTAACCAACTGCTCCCAACGTGGGGCTCAACCTCACGATCCCAAGATCAAGAGTCCAATGCTCTTCCGACTGAGCCAGGCGGGCGCCCCCAGAAGTGTTTTCAGTGTTTTAAATGTTTTAAATTACTGTAAATAGTATTTGTAAAGACTTCCTTTATCTGCTTCCTATGTTGAGTTTCTGGGTAAGATTTTATTTGAAAAAAGGCTTTTACCCCTGAGCAAAGTTCAAAGGTCCCTGAGGTTAGAATATTTTATCTCCATGACTGCTTTTGGATCTGAACTTCGAAGCAGGGATTTTCAGACTTTTTTGATTTTGCACCTGAATCCGTAGTTAGGTGAGCTGGATTCCCAGGATGTGTAGAAGTTAGACACGGTGTTTAATTAACCCCCAGTACCCTTCATCTGCCTTCAACTTAGCAACTTTTTGTTAGTCTTATTTCGTTTACTTTACCTGTCTCTCACCTTGTTTTGGCTGGAGTATTCTTTTTTTTTCCCCCTTAAAGCCAGCTCTAGGGACGCCTCGGTACGTTAAGCATGTGGCTCTTGGTCTCAGCTCAGGTCCCAATCTCACGGTTCATGAGTTCATGCCCCATATCAGGCCCCATGCTCATGGTGCGGAGCCTGCTTGAGATTCTCTCTCTGCCCTTGCCCTTCCTGTGTGTGCGTATGCGTTCTCATAGTCTCTCTCTCTCTCTCAAAATAAATAAATAAACTTAAAATATGTGAGGTAAGCTCTGCACCCAACGTGGGACTTGAACTCGTGACTGGGGGATCAAGAGTTGCTTGCTCCACCAACTGAGCCAGCCAGGTGCCCCACAGAGGAATTTTCAAAATTACGGTAAAATACACATAACATTAGATGCACCATTTAACCTTTTTTAAAAAATACTTTTAATGTTTACTCATTTTTTGAGAGAGAGATGGAGACAGAGTGCGAGAGGGTAAGGGGCAGAGAGAGAGGGACACACAGAATCCGAAGCAGGCTCCAGGCTCTGAGCTGTCTGCACAGAGCCCGACGTGGGACTCGAACCCACAAACCGCGAGACCACGATCTGAGCCGAAGTGGATGCTTTAACCCACTGAGCCTCCCGAGCGCCCCACCATTTAATCAGTTTTAAGTGTGCAATTCGGTGACATTCAATACATCTCCCGTGTTGGGTAGCTGTCACCAGTATCCATTTCCAGAACTTTTTCATCATCCCGAACAGAAACTTCATACCCGTAAAACACTTAACTCCTGATCCCTTCCCTCCCAGTCCCTGGTCATTTCTCCTCCACTTCGTGTGTCTGAATCTGCCTCTTCTAAGTGCCTCTTATCAATGGAATCGTGCAATGTCTGTCTTTTGTGCCTGATTTCTTTTTTCCCCTGTTTTTTATTTTTTATTTTTTTTAATGTTTTTTAATTTATTTTTGAGAGAGAGACAGCATGAGCAGGGGAGGGTCAGAGAGAGAGGGAGACACAGAATCTGAAACAGGTTCCAGGCTCTGAGCTGTCAGCACAGAGCCCGACACAGGGCTCAAACCCACAAACCGTGAGATCATGACCTGACCTGAAGCCAGACACTTAACCAACTGAGCCGCCCAGGCGCCCCTGTGCCTGACTTCTTAGAATAATTTTTTCAGGGTTCATCTGTATTATAACGTGTCTCAGAATTCTATTCCATTTTAAGGCTGAATAATATCCCATTGTAGACTTGAGTGGGATAATTCTATTTATTTATGCTGTACACATTTGTTAATTGTTTGTTTAGCAAGAGAAACTATTTTGTAGCCCAGTCTCCGTGTTTCATAGTCAGGAAACAGGTCAGTGACACGCGTCCACGGAACCCGACCCCAAGAAGTTCTCGGCACTCCAGACCCCTCCGCGCCCTGAGAGACCCCAGCCGCCTCCATCTCAGCGTCTCCGAGGGCGTTGTCGTTTCTGTAGAAGTGCGTGCACGCCTTCTTTCTCGGGTCACAGCAGCCTGGGGAGCAAGCTGCGGCGCCCTGGGACATAATGACTCCTCAGCACTCCGAAATCGCACACACTTGGCCAGAAGGCCCTGGAAAGCCACAGCCCCCTCAACCCAGCGGCCTTCCTCCCTGCGTGCCTGGCTGGAGGGTTTCTAACCGGATTTCCACCCTCCCATCATAGCATTTCACTCACTGAAGTGTGATGCAGCCTGAAAACCAGGAAAACCTACGACAGGAGCACCTGACTGGCTCAGTCGGTCGAGTGCACGATTCTTGATCATGGGGTTGTGAGTTCGAGCCCCATGGAGGGTGTAGACATCACTGAAAAACAAAATCTTAGGGGCACCTGGATGGCTCAGTTGGTTAAGCGTCCGACTTCAGCTCAGGTCATGATCTCTCAGTTTGTGAGTTCGAGCCCCGTGTCAGGCTCAGAGCCTGGAGCCTGCTTCAGGTTCTGTGTCTCCACCTTTCTCTGCCCTTCCCATATTCATGCTCTGCCTCTCTGTCTCTCAATAATAAATGTTAAAAATAATAATAAAAAATAAAATCTTAAAACAAAACCTTGACATCATTAATTCCTTAATATCATTTAGTATCAAGTCCTTGCTCATATTTTCCTCCTTGTCTCAAAAGTGACGTTTTGTGCTTCGTTTATTCTAATCAGGACCCCA
>PISW01009047.1:42739-65792 GCA_004023785.1 Mungos mungo
CCCCCCCCCCCCCCCCCCCGTTAAGCAGCAAATTGCAAAATGGGAGCACTTGAAGCTGCTTGTGAAACAGCGGCGGATGTGAAGTTCTTAATGCCTTGAACTTTCTGAACTTTGTGATTTTTTGGGGAAAGAATGATAGTCTAGTTATTTTAGCCTTTTTGTTAAACATACTCGTATCAACTGGAGTGTTTTTTTTTTTAAAGAGCATTCTTATTGCCTCCCCCCTCCCCCACAGGCGTCTTGGTGCTGAATTGGGGAAATCTGTGGTCTATCAGGAGACCAACGGAGGTAAGTCGAAGTGATTTCTTAAATACCCTTTGTTCTCAAACTATATTTAGTCAACTGACATGTTTTGTTTTTTAATGTTTATTTACCTATTTTTGAGAGAGAGCGCAAGAGCAAGAGGGGGAAGAGCAGAGGGAGAGAGAGAGAATTCCAAGCAGGCTTCACGCTGTCAGTGCAGAGTCTGACATGGGACTCGAACTCCCGAACCGTGAGATCAGGACCTGAGTTGGATACCCAGGAGCCCCTCAGCTGACATGGTTTTAAAAGGCTGATGTTACTCCCGTGTAACACGGAGACATTTCTCTCTTTAAAATCATTCACTACTTGCCTCCAAATCTTTCTTTCTTTCTTCTCTTCTTTAAGTCTCCGCCCCCTTCTCCCAGGATCATGTGAATGTCTTGTCATTTCACAGTGAGAAAAGGAGAGATGTAGAGAATATATTTTTTCATCTATGTTGGGCTGCGTTTGCTAAACACCCTTTGTGTCTGTGTCTCCTCATGGCGTCAGATCGCATTAAGAGCAGTCTGGTAGCGGGTAGTAATAACTTACTGCAAAAACCCTCGTCGAGTTCTTTCATCTCTAAATTTTTCTTGTCAGTTCTCTTATAGACTCTCCTCCCGGGTTGGTAACCCACTTTTGCTGCCCTCTGAGTTTCTGTGGAAAATTGTTAAATGATAACGCTTTGTGGATCGCCCGTGTCCTAGGAAAGCGGCCTGTAAATCTCCTAGTGGGGCCGCCTACTTCGGGCCGCGCAGTGCCCTGCAATGACAAGTTAATATAAAATAATTTGGAACGGGGGGGGGGGGCGCCTGGGTGGTGCACAGCGGGCTCTGTGCTGACAGCTCAGAGCCTGGAGCCTGCTTTGGATTCTGTGTCTCCCTCTCTCTTTGCCCCTGTCCCACTCACGCTCTGTCTCTCTCTCTCTCTCTCTCAAAAATAAACAAACATTAAAAAATTAAAAAAAAACACCTGAAGCTGAATGTGGGTGAGTGAGCCGGTCTGTTTAGCAGTAACGATTTTCATTTACGGCGATGGCATTTGGGATCCCCGGAGACGAAGCGCTCAGGACGAGAAGGTGGTTTAATGAAGACCTTTTACTCCTTCCCTCCATCGCTGTACTAGGTCTCCCCTCCCTCTCCTCCCTCTCCCCAACCCCCTCACTTCACCTCTCTCCAGCCTTCTCCCCTCCCTTCTCTCTCCCTCCTCACCCCTCCCCAGTGGCTTGCTAACAGGCCTTCCCACCTCCATTTACTGTCTCTCTAGTCCATTCAACTCCCCTCCACCACGATGCTTCCAAAATGAAAATGTTTTTGACTCACTGCTGCCTACATCCTGTAGGCCAGGGTCCAGCTCCTTAGCACGAACACTGGACCCTTTGGGATCCAAGCCCCGCCCACTCACCGTCACTGTGCTGACTCCAGGACCCGCCTTCAGTCTGACCCCTTCTCACGACCCCCACCCGCTTTGGTCCAGCCTGCCGTCAGCTGCTTGCCCGGACTTCCAGGGCCTCTCCTGTCACCTTGGAATGAAGTCCACGCAGCTGCAGGGTCTGGCCCCTGATGGCTACCGAACCTGTCTCTCGTCACACACCCCCCCCACCCCGCTCCCGGTGCACTCTGCCCCCCTCCATCTCTGCTCACTCCCTGCGCCCGTCCTCCCGACGAGGTCCAGCCTGCAGTGATTACAGAGAACTCGCTGTTCCCAACCCCGCTGTTCGCTCTCCTGGTCTTTTTCTTTCTTCGTTTTTTTAAGTAGGCTCCCTGATCAACACGGGGCTTGAACTCTCCACCCCGAGATCAGGAGCCAGCCAGGCAGGCACCGCATCTCGTGGTCTCTTCCTGTCCCATTGGCCCGAGAAGTCTGCCAGCCCTTGGCGTCGCGCTGGCTCTCCTGGATCAGTCCTCACCCACTTGGTCCAGGGCCTCCGCTCGGGGACCTCAGGACAGCGCCCAGCAAGGGGGCCTCCGCATGTGTGAGCAGGATGTTACCCTTTGACCTCTCCGCTCGCTGTAGGCCTCTCCCCAAGCGTCTTGTCTTCATTTCAGTGATGGGTTTTCTTTTCTGGACCCTGAGGTTTTATGTGGATCTGTTTGTGTTACTTTTTCGCCTTTTAGCGCACTTTTGGTTTATTTTCCCTTTTGCTTCACTATTTTTATATGGATGGTTGTCATTCTGAGACCTTTGCAGAATTATTTTGGGGCGCCGGGTGAGGTGTTGGTTTAGATCTTTACTCCCTCCAGATGCGGCCCAATTAGGAAACCTAAGCTCTAGCCTTTTTTTTTTAATTTTTCAGAAACAAGAGTGGAAATAAAAGAATCTGTTCGTGGCCAAGATGTTTTCATCATACAGACAATTCCCAGGTAAGAGGGGCGCTGCTTTCTCTCTCCCTTTCCCCCTAAAAACCTTAGCGACAGAATTTGTGACGTCATCACAGAAACAACGGGTCAGTTTTCTTTCACTGTAAATGTCTTTCCTCGTTAAACTAAATGCTTCCCCAAACAACAGGTGTAGGCTTTGGAAATCCCTGCCCTGTCTGTCACTTCGTCACACTGCACTATTGACTGTCTTCCCCAAGCTTTAAGTCACTCAAAGGGAACAATCTCTCACCTTCACGTGCGGCGAACCCGGCGCACGTCTGCCCGGCTCTGCCGAACAGCTTTCTGTGGGTAAATACAGTGTATGGCGGCTGCCCGTGTGTACCCGGCCAGACAGCTTTTGCACTTTTTTAATTTTTTTTTTTTTTTTGCACAGTGGCCCATTTCGAGCTGTGTCTGTCGTAGATGGCATCTGCCACCCCTTCCCATCCAGGGGAATCCTAGCCTACCTGAGGGTGACCTTCCTTGCGGGGTCTCCAACCCCCCTCCTCCAGGGACTGGGGAAGTGAGGCTCCATGTGTGTCTGAAAATGCAGACCTTCCTGTCCCTGTTTAGTTAGATTCCTGAGGCTGCGGCAGTGATAAGACTCTTCCGTGTATCTTCTTGGATCCTTAACCCAAATCCCACGGGCAGATGTGACTTGTTATAAGAAATACATATTTGGGGGGCGCCTGGGTGGCTCAGTCAGTTGAGCATCTGACTTCGGCTCAGGTCATGATCTCACAGTTTGTGGGTTCGAGTCCCATGTCGGGCTCTGTGCTGGCAGCTAGCTCAGAGCCTGGGGCCTGCTTCCGATTCTGTGTCTCCCTCTCTCTCTGACCCTCCCCTGCTAATGCTGTTTGTCTCTGTCTCAATAATAAATAAAACATAAAAAATTAAAAACAAAACAATCTTTATTAAAAAAAAAAAAGAAAAGAAAAGAAATACATATTTGGGGGCGCCTGGCTGGCTCCGTCGGTTGAGCATCCGACTTTGGCTCAGATCAGGATCTCACTGCTCCTGCGTTCGAGCCCCGAGTCGGGCTCTGTGCTGACAGCCCAGAGCTTAGAGCCGGCTTCTGATTCTGTGTCTCTCCCTCCCTCTCTGTCCCTCCCCTGCTCATGCTCTGTCTCACTTTGTTTCTCAATAATAGATAAACATTTAAAAAAAATTAAAATCTTAAAAATATATCCTTCCTGGTGCTGAGCTCCTAAAACCCTCGGAATTTCCTAGGTGATGAGAGCAATAAAGGTGTCTTTTGTTGTTCACAACAAGCCCCTTTCTGCCACCCCTTGATGGGTATTGATGGTTTTTTGGGAAGCCTCCGGGATAACCAAGGGGTGGGGGCTGGGAGCCTGGGTGGGGGGGAGCCAAGGGTAGAGGGTGGGAACTTCAGCCCCTCCCTCCGCCCTGGGGATGAATCCGCCTTGAATCCACCTGGGGGGTGGGGGGGGGCCTATACTGGAGGGCTTGGTACTTTGTATTTGTCTGCGCTTCTGTCTGTCCCGAGAACATTCCAAGAAATGGACTCGCTGGGTGTAAAGATCGGCGCCTCGTAGTAACGTGGATGAGGCGGCTCTGACCGACGGCTGCTTCTGCATCGCCCGCGAGGCCCCCGGCGCTTGTGGTTCTGCGCTTGGTTCCTCACCGGTCATGGCACTCTTTGCCTGGTGCTCTTGTTCGATGCTGCACTTTAGAAATGAGGGGAAGGGGGCACTTGGGTGGCCCAGTCAGTTGAATGTGTGATTTTGGCTCAGGTCCTGATCTTACGGTTTGTGGGTTCGAGCCCCACATCCGGCTTTGCAATGACAGCTCTGAGCCTGGACCCTGCGTCAGACTCTGTGTCTCCATCTCTCTGTCCCTCCCCCGCTCATTCTCTTTCTCTCTCTCCTTCTCCCTCTCTCAAAAATAGACATTAAAAAGTTTTTTTTGAAATGAGGGGAAGACCTGAGGGTCTTGCCTGGGGGTGAAACGCGGAGAGTGAGGGAGCTCCGTCACCCCGAGGACGCGCCTTCCGAAACCCCCTCCAGAGCCGCGGCACGTTCCCTTTGCTCCAGTAATGGCACAGTGTTTACTGTTGAGGGTGGATTCAATTTTTGGAAATGGCAAAAAGCCTTTCTGAATCAAGTGATTATGTTGCATGATTAAAAGAAAGTTTTTTTAAAGTTTATTTTTGAGAGGGAAGGAGAAAGCGAGGGCCGGGCAGAGAGAGAGGGAGACATGGAGTCCGAAGCAGGCGCCAGGCTCTGAGCTGTCAGCCAGAGCCCTACATGGAGCTTGAACCCAGGGACCATGGGATCATGGCCTGAGTGGAAGTCGGACGCTTAACCGACTGAGCCGCCCAGGCATGCAGGATTTAAACGTGGGATACATGATGTGGGGAATGAAGGCAAAAGAAAAGCAACGAAACCTCCTTAACCTCCTTACGTCTTCTAGCCCATTGACAGGTACTTGAGACCTTCCCGACTTTTCTCAGGGAGCCTAGCTGCCTCCCTGTCAATACTTGGCTAGAGGCAAGAGGCAGTCTTAGCTTGACCTCAGTCCAACCTCCAGGATCCCATAAAACCATCCCTTTGGAAACTCCCTTTATCTCTAACTTCGCCCACCCCGCCCACCCCTGGATACCTGTGAGCTATCCCTGTAGGCGTACAGCCCGGGATAGACCTCTGAAGGGGTCTCAGGATGACCTGAAGGGTCCTGGGCTCCTTGTTCCCCTGTTCCTTGGAGACTCGAGCCCCGCCCAACCTGAAAGTCCGTAGGCGGCTGCTCCCCACCAGCCGGAGCCGGTGCAGCGCTTTCTGCCCACAGCTGCCGCCCCCTGCTTTCATCAAGCAGCCTTTCTGCCCCGAGGACGTCTCAAGAATTCTTTCTTGACTGTGGGTTCCCAAACCCCAACATGTCACATCCGTGCTCCAGGAGCTTCCGAATACACTGAGCCAGGGAAGGAAGGAGAACGGAGGTGAAGCACAGAGTGTTTTCTGAAGGACAATTTCCTTGTTTATGTTACAAGGCCTAGTGTATTGACGGAATGTCAGAGGAGTCATGACGAGAACATTCATGGGCGCCTGGGTGGCTCAGTCTGTTGGCGTCTGACTCTCCGTTTCAGCTCAGGTCACGGTCTCAGTTTCGTGAGCTTGAGCCCCGAGTTGGGCTCTGTGCTGACGGTGCAGAGCCTGCTTGGGATTCATTCTCTCTCTCTCTGTCTCTCTGTGTCTCTCTCTCTCTCTGCCCCTCCCCTGCTTACACTTTGTCTCTAAATATAAACTTTGGGGCGCCTGGGTGGCTCAGTTGGTTAAGTGGTGACTTAGGCTCAGGGCATGAACTCATGGTTCGTGAGTTCGAGCCCTGCGTTGGGCTCTGTGCTGACAGCTCAGAGCCTGGAGCTGCTTCAGATGCTGTGTCTCCTCTCTCTGCCCTTCCCCTGCTCACACTCTGTCCCTCAAATATAAACAAAGTTAAGAAAATAAAAATAAACTTTATAAACTAAAAGAAAGAACACTTATAACTTATCTGCTGCAGATGATTAATCCGCGGGGTTGGAGGTGGGGTGAGTCCCGCCGGGACTGTGTCGCCAGCACTCCGTCAGTGTTGGCGCGGGCTTGTAGTCCTGCGCCGGTCCAGCCGACGTACACAGACCCTGTCTGCTTCCTCGCCTCACACTTATCTTTGTTTATCAAAAACGACAGAGCAGTAAGGCTCGAATTTAACATAGGACGTGATTATCTTAGGGGAAAGAAAAGCGAGTCAGTCAGTTGGCAAACAATTAAGATTGTCCTACTTAGATACAAAGACGACAAAAACTAGCCAGGATGTGCTTGGAACAGTCTTCGGAACAGATAAACAAGGCGAGGCTGCCGGCCAACTTCCCTCCGCCGTGCGGGCCCGCAGCTTAACTGCCTGCTGCCCAGTGTGTCAGCTGTCCGGCCGTGGACACCAGTGTGACAAAGGCTCCTTTGTCGCCCTCCTGACCGAAGGGGTGGGGCGCAGGAGGCCTTCCTTAGCCCTGGGCCCGAGGATGTTCAGTCCCTTGGCGTAGGTCGATAGGAAGAGGAAAAAAGCAGAAAATGAAACCCCGTGGGAGAAATTAGTAATTAACGAGAGGGAAGTTTCACTGAAATCAAGGCGCTTCCAGAATTGTTCGTCTTGTTAGGTTAACATCTTGCTGTCTGGGCGCCTTGAGCTGCGCCGTCCACGCCTCACCGGACCCTCTGGCGGCGGCGTGTTACACGTGCCCCGGCGAAGCCCCCTGAAAACCCGGCCGCCTGGGCACAGACTCTTCCGGGATGTGTTAACTTCACCTCTAAACATCTTGCTGACCCCGCGGTCTGACGTGAGAAGCCGCAGCTGGCGGCACGTTTGTGGCCCGCACGGTGTCGCGCCGGTGGGGGCTGGGAAAGCTCCGGTTGTGTGTCCACGCTGCCCAGCCGTCTGGATGCGGAGGAGGACTCGGCCACGGTAGACGCGGTGCCTGCTGTCTGGTCTGGACGCGGACTCCCGATGTGCTTGCGCGCTGTGCTCCCGGTGCCGCGGAGCCTCCGGCTTACCGTGCAGAGCCCGGGGCACCAGCTCAGGTGATCTGGGGGGCAGAGAGCTCCCCCTTCTGTGGAATGAAGTCTGAGAGTCAGAGGTGGAGAACATGGACTTAGGTGTGCCCCCTCCTGGGACAAGTGGTTACCGCGAGGCTGGTTCAGTGTGAGTCTCCGGCATTTTCTTCAGATGTGGGCAGCCTCCTCGGCCATTTTAACCCCCCACCTAACACGGTGCCTGATACATGTTGCTCAGTGTAGATTTGTTGAATATGTGAATGAACTAAAATCGACCAGGGGTAATGAATTCCCAAGCACCTTGAAAGTAGTTGGTAAGTGTTTTGTCCTGATTATTGCCAAAAAGATGTGTGTCCTCTGTATGTAACCTTTGGATGCCCGACTTGGGACATTCCTCGTTTGGGAGCATGAGAAGGAAAAATGTTCCCGTTTATTTCACAAGAAGGAAATAACTGGAAAATAAGGTAACCTGTCAGCAGTCTGGAAGGAACGTGGTCCTTGTCTCGAGGTTGAGCCCTGGGGCGCCTGGGTGGCTCAGTCGGTTAAGCCCGACTTCGGCTCAGGTCATGATCTCCCGGTTCGTGGGTTAGAGCCCCATGTCGGGCTCTGTGCTGACAGCTCAGCACCTGGAGCCTGCTTCGGAGTCTGTGTCTCCCTCTCTCTCTGACCTTCCCCTGCTCATGCTGGCTCTGTCTCTCAAAAGTAAATAAAAAAGGGGGGAAAAAAGAAAACATTTAAAAAGAAGTTGAGCCCTGAGGCGATTGTGCCTATGCTCTGGGAGAAAACGCTTTTATGACTGAACCCAGAAATCCTTTCTAAAACTGCAAATTACAAAGGTGAGGTTGGAAATTCTAGAAGTTGAACTTGGAAGTAGAAGACCCTGTCGCAGCACAAGGATGCCTTGGCAGCGTGTCACTCCCGGGTGCCCTGAGGGCAGACGCCCTTCGAGAGGGGGACCCATGCAAATTCAGAGAGACTGAGAGAGGAATCGGCCCGTGGCCGCCCTTCGAGCCGAAGAGCCAAAAAGCAGTCTCCGTGATGAGTATCTCACTTAACGACCTGACCGTCAGGAGGCCTGTTCCGTGCTGGTGGCCGGCTTTCCGCTTCCCCGTAAATGAGGGCGGCGTTGCGGCTGCGCCTCCAACGGTTCGAGGCCCGGCGCTGAGGGAGCCGACCGCTCCTGGGCAGAAGCTCGCAGAAGCTCGCCATGGGAGACACAGAGAGGGTCCTCCTCCTCGGGAAGGCGACGGAGACCCGCTCTGGCTCCAGAGAGAGGGTGCTTGGCGATCCGTGGAGAATCCAAGGACCGTCGGAAGAGCATCCGGAAGGATTGCAAGGCTCTCACCTCTTTTTTTTTTCTTTTCTTTTCTTTCTTTATTTTTTGAGAGTGGGGCAGAGTGGTTTCAGCCGGGCTGTGAGGCCAGGGCACCTCACCCCAGCCCCGGAACTCGCTCTGCTGGCCCCGCGCGGCCAGGCCGCAGCCCAGGAGGCGGAGGCCGCGGCATCTCGGGGTCTCCGGGAACTCGGCTCCGCGAAGCTCAGGGAGGACCCTGTCTGGCTGCCGTGGCTCCGGCTCCGACCTTCCCAGGGGACACGGGGAAGTGACACAAGGCACTCAGCCCGGAGCTTCCCTCCCCTCTGCCCTGAGGTCCTCACCTTTTTATTTCCTCACGTATTTTGAGGACAGAGACCCCTTGGGCCCCAGCAGCCTGGGTCAAGAGCAGCGATCCACGTTCGTTAAGGTTGAAAGCAGCCTTTCCTTTGAATATCTTCCAGATTCGGATTTCTTTCTTTGTCTCTGAGTAACCTTTGTTGGGAATCTGTAACTTGAGAAAAAAGGGATGAGGAGATTTTTGAGTCTGGCGCCTTAGCCCGCTCGGCCATCCTGACACCGCTTTTTTTTGAAAACTTAGTTCCAAGTCCTCCCCATGCCCCACCCTGCCCTCTACCCCTGGAGGAACAGAGAGACCAAACCCTTCCTGGTGAAGGCCGCCACGCAGCAGGACTGTGGGCCCCCCCTTGACGTTGGCGGGACGCGGGGGCTGAGTCCCCCGTCTCTGGGATGGTGCCCGCCTGGGTTGCTTCGCTCTGGTGTGGGTAACGTGCTGTGGGTTTACGTAACCACAGACAAAACTGCGGCTAAAAAGAGCTACCAGGCTTTCCCCTGTATTCACAAGTGCCATCATGAGCTAGGTGACGAGAAAAATGCCCGTGACGCCCATCTTGGTGGCCTGTGTGCAAATGCCGCCATTCAGATCTCTCGCAGGCGTTAATAAATAAATGAAACTAACCCCCAGATACAAACTTGAACTGTTCCAGAGACGTGAACACAGCTGTGATGGAGCTGCTGATCATGGCGTACGCGCTGAAGACAGCCTGCGCCCGGAACATCACCGGCGTCATCCCTTACTTCCCCTACAGCAAGCAGAGCAAGATGCGGAAGCGGGGCTCCATCGTGTGCAAGCTCCTGGCGTCCATGCTGGCGAAAGCAGGTGCGTGTGGACGCGGCCCGGGTGCCTGCGCCGCCGGCTAGGGCCCTTCCTGCTTGAGACGCGTCCCCGCCTCCGAGCTAGCTTGGGAGCGGTTCTGAGTGTTGCTCACTAATGACTCTCTTCCCGTTCCCTTTTGCTAGTTTGGTTCGGGGCGTGTGAGCTTAGGCAGAAGTTCTTTTTCTTTGCGCTTTGTCTCACTGGAGAGCAACGTCTCTTCTCTGATCTTGGCCTTCATCATCTGTCACTTCGTTCCCATCTCACCTCACCAGTAAAACTCGAGCGGCGATCTTGGCCTCCGTATGGGGTCTTTTGAGCTTCAGGTCTAGATTTATGCATTTGCCCTGGTTACCTAAACGCTATTCATGTGCATAATAGTAAAACCAGGTTTTTCTTTTGCTACTTCTCCAGTTTATATAATACTCTCCCCCCCCCCCCCCGATTTATAGCAGCTCTTTCTTACTGCTTTTGTTCTGTGTTTTTGTAGTGGTAACATACTTTCTGGCCTATGAGTCGAACGTAAGCACTTTATAATACTGGGATTTTGTTTGGTGTGTTTACTTAAAAACTCTAATACATATTTGAGTCCCGAGAAACATTTCAACTCCATTCTCCCTAAAAATGTGTCATGTTTTGGGGAGGAGCAGGACATACTGGTTCTTTTTGCTCTAGAACTTTTGCGGTGACCTTTGGCCATTTGCAATATTTTTACGTATGTACCTTTTTTGGATCAGCACTGTTGACTAGAAGAGTGTATCTTCTTTTTCTAGAAGGATTCTTCTTGACCCATTCTTCTGGCATTTAGAGGTTGCTCCAAACTCTTCAGTATCTTATCTCTGTGTCGTATGAGGTTTTCTCCTGACACGTATGTTACTCTGCTCTGGTTTTCTTATGCCTTCTGCGTCAGCCACCGGCCTGTAACATTCTTCCTGGTTCTTTAGTCTGGGCCTTACTTTTTTTTCTTTAACACCCATTACTTGTTTAGTAATTAGGAATCCCGGACTTCTGTTTTTGCCTCGGTCAGGTTTTTCTTTGTTTTCAGGACCAAGCTAGTTACGGTAGTAGAGGAGGGCGCTTTTTTCTCTGCCTTAGCTCTGTGTCCACGTGGAAGGCATAGGCTCTTTCACGTGAGGCTTGACACGCTCTTTAGTTCATGACGTTTTGTTAAGGTCACAAATGCAGTCTCTGTAACTTGCGTGGTTGTTCGCACCGCGGGCCCTGCTTCCCGCCTTCGGTCAGGGAGCAGGCGTGGGCAGCGAGTTTGTGCCCCTGCAGCCGGTAACTTGTAGGGGCGAACTTTGTAATTTTTTGTTTTAAAATTTCAGGTTTAACTCACATTATCACTATGGATCTTCATCAAAAGGAAATACAAGGCTTTTTCAGCTTTCCCGTGGACAACCTTAGAGCCTCACCTTTCCTGCTTCAGTATATCCAGGAAGAAGTGAGGAGTCACCAGCAAACACCCCCTTTTCCTCCAGAGAGACCCCATGTAGTCTTTGTCTGGTATCAGATTGTGGTGTGGAGAGGCGCCTGGTCTTTCCCTGGAGTCTTCATGGCCTCAGGCCGCAGACAGGGTCGGCACTAGGCATGGAGGGTCATGTTGTTTAAAGCCGTTAAAAAGAGATTTCCTTCGAAGTATCCTTAGCAGTGAACTTATGTTTCCTGAAGTGAAGGTGTTAAGAATTACTTATCTTTTATCTTCTTCCCGTAGCAGTGCTTTTCCAATGATGTTAATTGATAAGCGTTAAAAACAATTTAAATGTACAAGTGAAATCCTGCGTATCTGATTGCTAGTATGGGTCATTGTTAGGAGAGGGAAAAGTATGCCAGCGTCCAGGTGTTACTTTGGATAATTTTCCAGTATTTTCTTATTCCCCCCGGCCCCCCCCCCCAATCTAGATTCCAAATTACAGGAATGCAGTCATTGTAGCGAAGTCTCCCGATGCGGCCAAAAGGTAAAGACGCCAGACATTTGTAAAACTTCCTTTTGGGCACTGCTGAGTCAGGGAGAGCTGGTGTGGAGTCTGGGGTCTGTCGTAGCGTCGCCCGGGGAAGCTCACTGGCCTGAGCCCGCCCCCCACCCCATTACGGTCCTATCCCCACCACAGCTTTGCCTCTCGTCTCCCAGCCGTAGAGCTCAGCCCCGGAATTACTGTTTTCCTGTGGGAGAAAAGGAAATTCTTCCTTCAGGTTCTCCCGAAGAGGAAAACAGGGATAGGAGCATTTTTCAGGCAGTTATTTTTTTTAATGTTGTATTTTTGAGAGAGAGAGAGAGATAGAGTGTGAGGAGGGGAGGGAAGGGCCAGAAAGAGAGAGGGTGAGAGAAAGTCCGAAGCAGGCTCTAGGCAGAGCCTGATGCGGGGCTCGAACCCACGAACCATGAGATCATGACCTGAGCTGAAGTCAGATGCTTGTCTGACTAAGCCACCCAGGCGCCCCGAGGCGGTGATTTTTAGGAAGCTCCATCTTCTAAAGAGGAGTGTTACCATATTGGACAAAGGGTAGAACCACCTCGCGACTCCTGTGCGCCTTAAGGCACTTATGTTCTGGCCTAGGCCTCGTATTCTGATTCGTCCAAGTAATTCCTTTGCGTGTCCCTAAAAGCCTGGGTGATGATTTCGTTTTATGATTAATAAAGTAACGAGATAGTGACACTTGGGTTTTCTTCCCATGAATTTTGCTGTTTCCCTTCGTCTTTCCCGCAGGGCGCAGTCCTACGCCGAGAGACTCCGTCTGGGGTTGGCCGTGATCCACGGAGAAGCCCAGTGTACAGAGCTCGACATGGATGATGGCCGCCACTCCCCCCCGATGGTCAAAAACGCCACCGTCCACCCGGGGCTGGAGTTGCCACGTAAGATGAGCTCTGTGTTTTGACTTCACTCGTAAACCGAAGCAGGTTGGGAGGAGAATGACTGGCTAGGAGTTCATGCGTCGGCGGGTGCAGGCCGTCTTGGTGTTTGGAGTAATTGAGTGGATTGCATGGATTTCCCCTTTTGTAAAAGGAGACCGTCACATTCACAGAGCACGTGAGGACGGTTGAACTAATCTGGGGGCACTTAGCCTTCAGAGAGTGGGGAAAGCTTAGCTTTAGTGAAAAAGGTGAATGCGTAATGGGGTGGAATCTTCAGCTTTTATGTTTTGGTCAGGTCGACAGTAGCAGCCCCTGGTCATACACTCGTGACCCAGGTAACTTTTAGCACTTAATTTTGGTAATACAGCCCTTTGACCTGATACTTGACTAGCCTGTTATTAATCCAATAGTGTGGAGGCCATTTATTTCCATGGATTTTAAGTGGGAATGACCGGCATTCTGTACTGGAAGATACAGTGTGCTTTTTAGAGGAAGGAGATTCTTTCTTTCTTTCTTTTTTTTTTTTTTAAGCTTATTTGTTTTGAGTCAGAGAGAGAAAGAGTGCAGAGGAGGATCAGAGAGAGAGAGGGAGAGAGTGAATCCTAAGCAGGCTCCGTGCTCTGAGTAGGGCTCAAACCCACACATTGTGAGATCATGACCTGAGCTGAAATCAAGGGTGGGGTGCTCAACCAGGCGCCCCAAAGATCATTTCCTTTTCAAATCTGTATCTCTTTGCCATCCCTCAGAAACCTACAGAAATTAATAGGGTGGGAAATATACCCCCGGTTACTTAGACTCCTGTCCAAGGTGGAAACATTCTAGTTTTTTACCCTATCAAATTTCCATTGCTTTGTTTTCAACTTCGGAGGTTTCCATATAAGAGAAACAAATAATATACTCTGTCCATTTTAATTTCTGGCATTGTAGCATTTTACTTTATTTTATTGGAATATTTCATAATTAAAGTTCTTAGATAGGCAGTACATTGATAATATTTCAGAATTTAACAAGTATATAATTCTTTACAGTAAAAAAAAACCCTACCTCCCCCACCCCCGTGTCACCCCCCCCCGAGTTTTCCCTCCCCCGCCCGCCCCAACTACTCTGACCTGCACATAGGTGGTTTTTTTTTTTTTTAATTTTTTATGTCTTTTATTATTTTTAAGAGACAGAGACAGTGTGAGCAGGGGAGGGTCAGAGAGAGGGGGAGACACAGAATCTGAAGCAGGCTCCAGGCTCTGAGCTAGCTGTCAGCACAGAGCCCGACGCGGGGCTCGAGCCCACAGACCGTGAGATCATGACCTGAGCCGAAGCCGGACGCTCAACCGACTGAGGTGCCCCTAGGTGGGTTCTTCTGTCCACTTAGAGACTACACATACCTCCTTCTCTCTCATTTCCGCACAGCAGTAGTGCGTCATATGCTACATTGCTCCATCTCTTCCCCACCAGGCTGTACAGATCTCTCGGTCTCTTATAGTCTCACGGTATCCTGTTTCGTGGATCCACCACGATTTATGAATCGGTCCCCTCTTGCCGGGCGCGTCGCCGTTTCCTGGTCTTTGGTTACAGAAACGGCACCAGTAATAATAAACCTCTTCGGAGCACTTGCTGCGGGTCAGGAGACGCTCCATCTGTGCCCACGTGTGGTCTTTGCTCAGCCTCCTTGTCCGTCCTGTGTTCGCCCCTCATCTGCCCGAGAGGAAACGACCCCCAGCCGGGAGCTGGGGGGCCGGGGTTCGGAGCGAAGCCCGCGGTGCCCGGATCCAAACCCCAGCTTCTCGGTTGGAACAAGCCGCAGTCTCGGGCAGAGTGGAAGGACCACCACAGAACCCCTCCCCGCCCGTCCCTCGGGGCGCCCAGACTTCACGCCGTCGCGCAGACCCTTCTCTGAGCCGTTTGAGGGTCAGCGGCAGCCGTGACGCCCGCGTGTCCCTACACGCTTCGGGGTAGATTCATAGAAACATGACTCTCTCACAGGACCACCGTGACGCTGTCACCGCGCCGGTACCTGATCTGCAGCCCTTACTCCTGTTCCCCCAGCTGCCCCCCCAGTCCTCGCTCGGGCCCAGAGCCCAACATAAGCTCACACCTCGGACTCCGTTGACGTTTCTCTTTAGTCTTATTTAATCTGGAGCGGCTCCTCTGCTCTTCGTCTCTCATGACCTTGACGCTTTTAAAGAGTACAGGCCGGTCCTACAGGGGCTCGTTTGTATTCATATCAGGCGAACCAGATACTGGGGTGGTTGTCAAATGGTGGTTTTTCCACTTGCCCTTCTGCCCCGTTCCTCCCTTCACTCGTATCGGGATGGATTCCTCGAATCTTACTTCATTCTGCGTATTCTAATCCATTGCTGCTATTTCTTGTAATGCTCAGATCGTCTCAGGCTTGGCCAAAGAGGACCGTTTGAAGCCCCCTCCCGCATTCTTTGAACGTGTCCGCGTCATTTTCCGATACTGCCGTACTGTCTGGGACTAGATGTCCCGTGTTTATCGGGCACTTTCTCAGCCCTGGAGTCAACAAGGCCAACAAGGCCCAGTTCCTTTCGTGGGAAGTGGTGTTTACTGTCCAAGACTCGGGCTTCCGCGCGTGTATTCAGTCTTCGTACGTTGCCACCTGTGACTGACCTTGGCTTCCGTTCTTTCTTAAGTGACTGATGTACGTGCAGGATAAAGACTGAGAAACAGAAGTACCGGGCCAAAGGTCGTTTTGATAGATACTGCCCTTACCTTAATCTTTTATGTGGCCACGTAGAACTGTCCTTTGTACCCACGCGGGTGTGTTCGTGGTGCTGCTTTTTATAGCCACCACGGGATCGTGTTCTGATTCCGTCTTACAGATTTAGCCAACGAGCTGCTTAAAATGCTAGTTTTGTAAGTGTGATTGTACCTTTCAGATTATGCTTTCTGTGTATGTCTCAGTCATGCTTCCAGCACGTGGTAATAGTTTACTTAATAGTAACGAGGTTGAAGACGCTGGACCGCGAGGAGCAGAGTCTGTGCAGGTTTTAGGAAGACGGACTATTTTATCTTCCTGGAACCCGTTCTTCTAGAGCAGTGGTGGTTCTCACCCAGGGCAGCGCCCTCCCTCGCTGCCCCTCCCCGCCCAAGCTGTTTCACAGGGTCTGGAGGCCGGTCCAGGCGACTCAGCCAGGAGGGCAGGTGGGCACCACCGGCGTCCGTGACCAGATGCCAGAGAAACTGCTGAACGTCCACACGGTACCGCACAGTTACCCGGTCCTGACGCCGGGAGCGCCAGCCCGAGGAGCCCTGTGTAGAGTCATTGACTAAAGGTGAAGTTGTGTAGGGGCGCCTGGGGGGCTCAGTCGGTTAAGCGGCTGACTTCAGCTCAGATCTCCCCGACTGTGAGCCTGAGCCCCGTGTGGGGCACTGCGCTGACAGCTCAGAGCCTGGAGCCTCCTTCAGATTCTGTGTCTCCCTCTCTCTCTGCCCCTCCCCAACTTGAATTGTGTTTCTCTCTCAAAAATAAACAAACATTTAAAAAAAGAATTTAAAAAAAAAGTGAGGTTGTATAAATGTTTCTGTTTTATAAGGTAGAATTCAATCTGTCCTGATGGCAAGGGCGTCTAATGAACTTGAAAGGATTGGGGCACCCGGGGGGCTCAGTCGGTTAGGCATCCGACTGCAGCTCAGGTCATGAACTCGCAGTTCATGGGTTCAAGCCCCGCGTCGGGCTCTGTGCTGACAGCTCAGAGCCTGGAGCCTGCTTTGGATTCTGTGCCTCCCTCTTTCTGTGTTCTTCCCCCGCTTGCAGTCTGTCTCTCTCTCTCTCTCAAATAAATAGAGATCTAAAAAATTAAAAAAAAAAAAAAAAACCAAAGGATTATAGGCTAGTGGTTCTGCTCTGTGTTTGCCACGTCGGTGAAAATGAAAGAGTTTGGATCACAAAAAGGAGAGAAAGTCACCTTTTCTGGCTGATTTTCCTAGGTAAAGATGTGGTTTTCACCACGTCAGTGAAAGCATGTAAATTTTGACGTGTTTGTATTTGAACAGAGTCAGGAGCTTGAACATAACCTCAGTTCTACCAGAGACCTTCTTTTATTCCTTGTATCTCTTTTTAACATCAGTCTGTTGATAACATCTGACCTTCCTTTGAACTAAAAATAGAACAAGATCAAAATGCATAAGGAAAGAATAATTCCTCTTGGTTCTTTCTTGCTCTGTATTTCAAGAGAGGAAATTTTGGCTTATTGACTCCGAGGAAAGAATAAGAGAGAGAGTATGTACAATTTAAGGATGGTTATAAATGCAGCGTGCAAAATGCTAATTTTAAAAGCCAAAGATAATTTCCTGCTTTTTTCATACTGAGGCCATTTGATAAATTGACATTTCACTGCAGTTGGTAGAGTTTTAACAGTGATTTTTGGCCACAGGTGATTGTGCACAATTCATTTTAATCTTTTTAAATTTTTTTAATACTTTTTTAAAAATGTTAAAAAATTGTTTTTTAATGTTTTTATTTATTTTTGACAGAGAGGGAGAGATAGCGTGAGCAGGGGAGGGTCAGAGATAGAAGGAGTCACAGGATCTGAAGACAGGCTCCAGGCTCTGAGCTAGCGGTCAGCACAGAGCCTGACACGGGGCTCGAACCCACGAACCATGAGATCATGACCTGAGCCGAAGTCGGACGCTTAACTGACTGAGCCCCCCAGGTGCCCCCAAAAATGTTTGTTTATTTATTTATTTTGAGAGAGAGAGAGAGAGAGAGAGAGTGAGAGCGTGAGCCAGGGAGGGACAGAGAGAGAGAAAGAGAATCCCAGGTAGGCTCCGTGCTGTCAGTGCAGAACCAGATGCAAGGGTCCGATCCCATGCACTGTGAGAGCCTGACCTGGGCCTAAATCAAGAGTCGGACGCTTAACCGAAACACCCAGACACCCCACAGTTCCTCTTATTCTTAAACGGATTGGGTTTTAAGAAAAGAAAGCAAAAGACTAGGATCTTAAGCATAGGGTAGTTTTAGTGCCCTTTACCATTAATCTCTAGGACATACAGAAAATGTCTGAAATTTTTTACTGAAAATGTGAATTTCCAGTGTTTAGGAAATTTGGCTTTGTGAGACACTGTCCATTTCCCTTGACTCTCTACTACAGTCTGTTTTTAGTAGCCACCAAATCGGAGGTTCCGTTTTATCCAGATCTGAAACCCAGCTAAGAGCAGGAACGCACATACCGGGAGAAACGCTTGCTTTTCAAAAAAAAAAACCCTTCGAAGCCTCCAGCCTAGCCGTGCCTGGCTCTCGTTCCAAACGGGTAAAAGTTTTTCGGGAGAAGCAGAGTCACAGAACACAGACAGGAGTCCTGGGACATGTTTTCCACATCAAACTAGAGCTGCGTTTTTACTGGTCTTTGATGCGGGACACTGGCTGGCCATCTCTTTTCACAGAGGAAGGTGGTCAAGAACAGGGACCACATCTCTCTCTCTCTCCCTTTCTCTCTCTCTCTCTTTTTGAAATTTATCTTTGGGAGCATGTAAGTAGCGGAGGGGCAGAGAGAGGGGGACAGAGGATCCAAAGAGACTCTGCGCTGACAGCAGCGAGCCCGACGTGGGGCTCGAACTCCCGAGTCGAGATCATGACCTGAGCCAAAGTCAGACATTCAGCCAACTGAGCCAGGTGCCCCAGGGGCCACATCTCTCTAAGAAGTGGGGAGGCCAGCACAGCCACCTACCCACATGGTCTAAGTCAAAGACAGAATTTAGGGAAGCTATTCCTCATGTCAGTGGCTTATTTTCTCCCTCTTTTAGGTGATACTTATATGCAGACCCTTTTTAACTGTCCAGATTTTTTAAAAATGGCCCTTGTTTCTGGGATGGGAAATCAGGAAATGTGGAGTGCAATTGGCCAGGAAAATAGTGCTGATTTCCGCGTGGCTGATTGCTGGTCGCAGAGAGGCGCGCCCGTGCCCGTTCTCTGAGGCTCACCCGACCTGTAGGTAGGAGTCCGCGAAAACGGACTGTTTGCTGATCATTACTAACCTACGGAACGACCTTGAGTTTTATATTCAGAATATAATTTCAGAATAACAAGAAACCTTAATATTTAATATTTCAGATTAACAAAAAGCCTTAAAAAGTAGAATACTTCGCCTGTTCTTCTGAAAAAAACTTTTTTCTTTCTTCTTTTGCTCACTTTCTTTTGAGGGTTAATTCTTATTTCTCTTCTCTCTCCCGTAGTTAGGTTTGTATACGTATAAATGGTGCAGTGAGATAAGAAATCTCTCCTTCAAGGCCCTGCCAAATCAGGAAGAGGTGATGGAGCCGTGGTCATTGTCTTCAGGTTCCTAACTTTCAGGAAACCGGTGATGTCAGTAGGGCAGTTAGCTGACAATAAGGTCACAGTGTCCAAGTGAGGTTGCTTTGGAAGAAAGTGAAGCGAGGCTGGCTGTGTCCTGCAGGACCTTTCCCGGGTCCGTTCTCCCCGCAGCGGGGCCGAGGTCACGTGTCTGTGTCAGTCGCGGCGAGAGTCCGGTCTCTCTCTCGCTACAGGGCCGCCTCTCCGTTGAAAAGATCTGCCTCGCTCCTCCGCTCTGTCCTCGGACCTGTGCTCCCCGGACTTCTTAGTGGCTGTTAGTTACGCGTGGCTCTGACGCTCCTGAAACATGGCCAGTGCTGTCTGTGTATGTACAGTGCACACCAATCAGAGACTGAGCTACGATGAAAAAGCAAAACATCCCTAATAAATGTGCGGATTCCATACTGAAATGATAGTATCTTGGATACACTGGGTAAAATAAAATCTACTAATTGTATTTGCTATTTTTTTAAGATTTTATTTCAGGGGCACCTGGGTGGCTCGGTGGGCTGAGCGTCCCGACTCTTGATTTCAGCTCAGGTCATGATCCTGTCTCCCTCCCTCTCTGCCCCTCCCCCGCTCGTGCTCGCTCTCAAAAATAAACATTTTGGGGCGCCTGGGGGGCTCACGTGGTTAAGCAGCTGACTTCGGCTCAGGTCATGATCTCTTGGTTCGTGGGTTCGAGCCCCGCATCAGGCTCTCCCTTGTCGGCACGGAGCCCACCTCAGATCGTCTGTGCCCCCTCTCTCTGCCCCTTCCCCTGGTTGTGCTCGCTCTCTGTCTGTCTCAAATATAAATAAACTTTAGAAGAATAAATAAAAATAAACATTTAAGAATTGCAGCCAACAGTAATCTTTAAAAAAAAAAGATTTTGGGTTTTTTTTCAAAGGTTTTATTTACTTATTTATTTTGAGAACAAGAGAAAGCACAAGTCAGAGAGGGACAGAGAGAGAAGAAAAGAGAGAATCCCAAGCAGGTTCTGCATTGTCAGCTCGGAGTCGGACAGTTGGACATTGGGCTCGGGTCCACGACCCCTGAAGTCAGACGCTTAGCCAGCTGAGCCCCCCGGGCGCCCCTGAAGGTTTTAAGTGATCTCTGTGAGGCGCCCGGGGGGCTCAGCTGGTTCAGCGTCCGGGTTCGGCTCAGGCCATGATCTCACGGTTCGTGGGTTCGAGCCCCACATCAGGCTCTGTGCTGACAGCTCAGAGCCTGGAGCCTGCTTCCAATTCTGTGTCTCCCTCTCTCTCGGCCTCTTTCCTGCTTACCCTCGGTCCCTCTCTATCTCTCAAAAATAAACAAACATTGAAAAAAAAAAAAAAGATTTTACGTAATCTTTACTCCCAACAAGGGGCTTGAACCCACCACCTTGGAGTCATGTGTTCCACCGACCGAGCCAGCCAGGCACCCCTCTTTTTATGTAAAATTTTATGTAAAATTACACGTAGCTCACCTGTTTCTCCTGGACAGCAGTGCTCTTGACAGTTGGGTTCAGGGACCCTAGGTTCATGTAGGAGAATTTCCGCGTGTGTGTAAATAATGTTTTTTTCCGCCGCTTCTAGGGAATGCTGTTGCGATTATATATGTACTTGGTGACACCTGACTAACCGGGGTCTTGTGATTTGTTTTGTTTTGCTAGTGATGATGGCCAAAGAGAAGCCACCGATAACCGTGGTCGGAGATGTTGGCGGGCGCATCGCAATCATAGTGGTACGGTCACGGTCACGTGTGGCCCTTCATGTGCAGAATGGCGCCGCTGCCCCTTGGGAGGTTGTCCACTTTGGGATTGTCATCCACACTCCCTTCCTTAGGACACACAGACATTTTCGTGTAGTTGAACAAGGATTACTCTAACCTCCAGACGTAGAAAGAGCAGGGGAACTCCCATCAGAAAACTCAGCCCCAGAAATAACCTTTGTCTCCAAGGGTCTGCGTTCCAGTCAGACCAGCCGACCTCCTCAGCTTTCCGCTTTAGGGCCACGAGACGAGCTGAAGATGAGCTGGTCCGTTTTTACAAATGAGAACCAGTGTCCGGTTCTCCGGGCGTTAGCACGACCGATCTGCTCCCCGCTCTCGGCGCCTGTGCCGGGCCTGGTGACAGTGGTCCCTTCGCTTCCTGTCCTGTCGGTTCGCTTTTTCTTGAGGAAGAAAAAAAAAAGTCAGTGGGACCCTAGCTGTGTAGGATTAATCGGAAACTTGGAACTCGGAGGGGAGTCGTGGCAGTCCCCAAGTCCAGCTGTACACGCCACACGTGACTCCGTCCTGCTGGCCACACGGCTCTGTTGGCACCGCGGGACGGTCGGTCTGGGGCCCAGGCGGCCGGCTCTGGTTTGGCTCTGCTTTCCAGCGGGGGGTCCCCGCACCTGAGTGCGGGGAGGCAGAGAGACGTGCGGGTTTGTAGGCGCTGAGTCCGCTCTCTTCCCAGGACGACATTATCGATGACGTGGAAAGTTTCGTCGCTGCTGCGGAGATCCTGAAAGAGAGAGGCGCTTACAAGATCTATGTCATGGCCACTCACGGCATCCTGTCTGCGGAGGCGCCCCGCCTGATCGAGGAGTCCTCCATCGACGAGGTGTGTCCTCCTCTGCGGGACTTCTCAGCCCACTGAGCCCGCGTCCAGACCTGCTTCTCTCCTTTCTGGGAAGAGTAAGATGCAGCTGAGCCCCGCTGGGGGCCCGCGGCGCAGTGGCCCCGCCGAGGGGCCGTCTGTCGGGACGGATGTGTAGTTGGGGACGGGCGGCTGTTGCCCTAAGCCTGCTTTATGTACATCGTGCGGTCCGTATCACGCTGTCATTTGATGCTCCAGTGACATCTCTCCCTGGTGACGGGTTGGGCGCGGTGCCGGGCCTCACCCTGTTGTTCCTGCGCACACAGCCCTGACACTCCCAGCCTTCTGTTTGGGGCCGTGTAACCCTTGTGTCATGCTGGGAAAGTTTAGTTTGTAGAGACTACGCTCGGTGGGATGAGATTTGCGTAGTTTGGAACTTGGGCGGGGGGGGGGGGGCGGTTGGCTAAACTCTGGGTGACCACGTTGGGGCGCCCAGCAGTGACAGCGTTCCTTTTCCGTTGCCGCAACGACTAGGTGGTGGTGACGAACACCGTCCCTCACGAGGTGCAGAAGCTGCAGTGCCCCAAGATAAAGACTGTGGACATCAGTCTGATCCTCTCCGAGGCGATCCGGAGGATCCACAACGGGGAGTCCATGGCCTACCTCTTCCGGAACATCACCGTGGACGACTAGGCGCCGCGGCGCCCCCGGGGGACCCTGCGGAGAGCGGGCGTCAGCTTCCACGCGCCGTTTCTCGGGGGGGCTGGGGGGGGCTGGACATAGCCTCAAGTCACATGGTCTGTCCTGCCCCGGTCGGTGGGTAGGCGGAACGGAGATGGTCAAGGGGAAGACAGAGCTAGTGGATAAATGGCCTTAAATGTCTGCTGGCGTCATCTGTTCCTTAAACAAGGTTACGCTCTGCTGGAAAGCATCTCCGCATCTCACGGAAACGGAAAAGGAGTCACAGACCCACAAGGTCTTACCTGTGACCTGCGCTCTTTGCGCCGCAGGGACTTGCGTGGGGAGCCGAGTGCCCCGGCGCGGTTCCATCCCCTTGTCCCCTCCCCGTTCGTGCTCACAGAAGTCTTCCGCAGGAAGCCCTCCTTTTCTGTGAGACGCGGCTGTGCGTGCGGCCACGGGCAACGAGGCCCTGGGGGCTCGCGTCGCTTTTCAACAGCAAATAAAAGAACCTGTGGTCTCGCTGGTCTGCTCACTGCCCTGCAGGGCCGCCCGCTCTCCTGCCGCGCGGGAGACGGTCGGGCACAAAACAAAAAGTGTTGCGGGTCCGTGGCTGGCCTCAAACCCCAGACGGGAGTCTTCGCCGGCAGGTTCCATCCCCTTCCTGGCCGTCAAAATCACACCCTTGCTGGAATGATAGATTTAAGAATTTAAATTAAAAAAGGACCCGCTATACTTTCTCTTGGGCGACGGGTGACACCTACAGGTGTTGGGTTCCTGGAGGGCTGCACCGACCTTTCCGCGGTTAAGCATCCGACTGATTGTGGCTCTGGTCATGATCTCAGGGTTTGTGAGATCGAGCACCGCGTCGGGCTCTACGCGGACAGCGAGGAGCCTGCTTGGGATCCTCCCTCTCCCTCCCTCCCTCCCTCCCTCTCTCTCTCTCCCTCCCCCCCTCTGTCTCTGTCTCTCTCTCTCTCTCTCCCCCTCCCTCTCTCTC
>PISW01009048.1:0-65721 GCA_004023785.1 Mungos mungo
GAGAACTATTTTAACATGTAAAAATTCCTTTGGAAACTTCCTTTATCTCTAAGATATATGTTAGCCATCATCCTCCAGGCATATGGCCCCCTGATAAACATCTGAAAGGTCTCATGACTAAGGTTTTACTAGACAGTAGTAAATGACCTTTTCCTAACACTAGCTAGCGCCTCAAGATCCTGGAAACCTTGCTTCCAAAATTTCTTAGAGGAATTTGATCTTCAAATTTACTCTATCAAATTCTGCTTTTCAACAAGTGGAACTAATGACAGTGCTATTATGTACTTCTCTGCTTGCAGGGACTCTTCCAAGAGAAGATTTCAGAGAAGCGGTTATGTGAAAACACAGGAGTTTGTAGAGATGTATTCAAAATGCAAAGCCAGTTTAGGCATCTCTTTATTATGTCTTTCTTGTTAATGTTTCTCTCCATTCCAGTTCCTTATCAGTGAGTTTATAGCTCCCTTGCCTGTGGTTTTGTTTTCTATTATCTCCTGCTCCTCTTCCACCAGTACCCTGAGGTCATAAATCTTTTTTTTTTTTTTTTTAATTTTAAGGTCTTCCTCTCCCCTCCTTCCCTTCTTAGATCTTAGCTGGTTACTATCCTTGACAATTTGGGTGCTGTGTGTGTGTGTATGTGTGCGCGCGCGCGCGTGCGCATGTGTATGCAAAATTCCCTATGGTTTTCACAGGTATTTTTACCTCTCTCTCCCCAAATACTAATCCTTAGATTTTTTCCCTTTAATTTCCCACATTAGTAGTACAACGTATAGAGGCGGCTTTTAGACATCAGGCTTGAGTAGCGGAAACTCATCAAGGCAAGACGGCCCATAGGAATCCCCGGGCTGAAAACGGGCAGGCCCATCAGGTCACTCACCTCAAAATATCCACAGGCCACAACTGACCAATGGACTACTTACAACCGGGCACAGTTACCAAGAGAGGGAGAATTCCTTACATCTCCATATCTCCTTACCTTCCCCTTTTTAAAACAGCCGCCCAAGGGTGCCTGGGTGACTCAATTGGTTAAGCTGTGCCACTCCTTATTTCGGCTCAGCTCAGGATCCCATGATGGTCTCCTGGCTCGGCATGGAGCCTGCTTAAGATTTCTTTCTTTTCTTTCTCCCTCTCTCCCTCTCTCCCTCCCCTCCCCCCTCCCTCCCACTGCTCCTCTCCACCCCTCCCCCCTGGCAGGCAGCCCTCTTTCTCAAAGACAAAGCAAAACAAAACAGCCCCCATCCAGCGCCTCCGGACCCACTCTCCTTTGCACTCTCCTTTGCCGTCCTGCCCACTGCACTGTACTCAACTGCTCTGTACTCAACGCCCACTGCCTGGGGACAGACAGTCCCTCCTGTGCTGTCCAGGCCCTGCTCCCCGGAGGTGTACCCAATGAACCTCCATCTCCTGTGTTCTTTCACCACACCACTTTCCACCACCAAGGTCCCTCACATCCGGGGATGCCCATCCCACATTTAGACACTTGTAGGGTTTTTTAAATCTTAATAATAAAAAGTATTTTCTAGTCTCAAATATACTTCTAGGGAGATTTAACACTGATATCTGAAAAGTTCCAATCTTAATCCCTTTCTGTGTTACTAGTTCCTCTAGAGACAGTAAATCTTTCTCTAAGGATTGTCCAAAGTAAGCCACCCCTCCTCTATGAATTGCTTATCTGGTTCTCTTTTTCTGACCCAAAGCTGACTGGCAGCTGGAAGGCAAAATGAGAAATTTTTCTGAGGAGGAAGACGCCAGTCTCACCCTCCCTCCTCAGGATGTCAGGAAAAGCAAGTCAAGAAATGAAATGTTTTCCAATGACATCAAATGTGACCCAAATCCTCATTTTCATATCATATTCCTGGAAACAGGAATGTTCCATTTGCACACACTTTGCAGTTAAGTACTACTTAATACTAAAAGGATCTAGTACAAGATCGACTTCCCATCTCTTGTTTGAGGGGCAACAGGAACAAACTCAGGGCAGTACCTGATAATCTGCCGGCATCACAGGCCCACCGGAGTTGGTGCCCGAAGGCGCGAGGCGGGGCTTCTTGTTCGGAGGCACCTGATTGAGGCCCGAGTCCTGACTGTGCTGCAGCCCGGCACCCGCACCCCCGGTGCCCGCCCCCGCCCCGCCCGCGGTCCCGTTGGTCTGGGTGCTGTTCTGCTGCGGCGGGGGCGCCTGCGGAGGGGCTGCTGCCTGCTGCGGGGGCGCTGCGGGCTGCTGATGTTGGTTCTGCTGCTGCTGCTGGTTCTTGTAAGAAAAAGGAAGGAGGCAAACTTGGTATGGGACTAAATGAAGAGGACATTGCTTTCATTTACTTGATAGGCACAGGCGACTGCACACCAACCTGGGGAACGACCTTACGTGGGGCACCAGAGTGACTGCCAAGACGGGCAAAGGGAGCAGCCCTTGGTAGGCGGTGGGGGAAATGGGGTTGGAGGGGAGCGGGAATACAGCATCCCCAAAGGTCAGAGCACTGAGTCCTGAACAGGATTCATTCTCTGAAGTTGATTTAGATTGCACAGTGGTCCTCCCCATCAGTCACAGACATCCGGCTGGAGGGGGCACGGGGCGCACAGGAAACAGTTCTGCACTCATTAGAACAACTGTGGGGGGACTGGGTGGCTTAGTGTTAGGCCTCCCACTCTTGGTTTTTGGCTCAGATCATGATCTCACAGTTCCTGAGATCAAGCCCCGCCTCCCACTCTCCGCAGTCAGTGCAAGTCAGCGGAGCCAGTTTAGGATTCTCTCTCTCCCTCTCTCTGCCTTCCCCTGCTCACTTGGGTGCTCTCTCCCCAAATAAATAAATAAACATTAAGAAATAATAAAACCGCTGTAATAGTCCTCTCGACCATGATTTTGGAAGAGTAGAGGGATATGGAGAGGGCCTGATATAGCCAATTACAAGCAAAGAACGGAAGGGTGCTTTGAAGGAAGCCCGCCTCAAGCCATGGTGAGGACACTGAGCAAGCAAACCACGACCGTTAAGGATCAGGGAGTAAAATGGGCTCTAAAACAAATCATAGGTTCATTTGTCTGCAAACTTGTGATATTTCAAATTGCAAAGTACACCTATAATAAAGCACATAATTATATAGAAATACATAGGAATCATGAAATTATACTTCCCTAAATTCTCATTTTGCCTCCCTTATTCCCTGGGAGTAGAAATGTACCGTGTAGCTTATACCTTATCACCTTTCTCTTCAGGTTCATCTTCATTAAGGAATTCTCGTTTGGGGTATGGAATCTGGCAGCCAGCAAACACACTAAAAAATAATTTAAAAAAAAAAAAAGAATACACATCAGGACCTAAAATCTATAGTATCCTTGACCTTGCTAATTTAAAATTCCACTTTTTCCCCCCTTAACATATTTCCTGCTCTTCATTGATAGCTACTATTTGATAGCTACTATTTGCTGGATGCCTCCCAATTAAAGCAAGTAAGAAAAGAATTTTGGGGGGACCCTGGGTGGCCCTTGACTTTGGCTCTGGTCCTGATCCCAGTGTCCTGAGTCTGGCTCTGCACGGAGCATGGAGCCTGCTTAAGATTCTCTCTGTCTGTCTCTCTCCCTCTGCCTCTGCCCGTCTCCCCTGCTTGTGTTCTCTCTCTAAAACTTAAAAACAAAATGAAACAATAATTTGTTGTCTAAGTCTTAAACTAATTACCACTTGCAATAATAAATCTTAACTTCTCCACACAAACTTAGGTAGCACTAAAGATAACTGAATTTGTAATTGCCTCAGCCATGAACATACTTTCTTTTTTCTTCAAGAAAAGCCACATCTCCAACAAATACACGCATATGGACGTAACACGGATGGGAAATGTAGAGGTTTGGGCAGCACAGTGGACACGCAGACTTTTAAAATTCGCAGCTCCCTACTGGTTTGGTTTAAACTCATCTGCCTGTCTGTAAACATCCCACCTGTGCTCAGTCGTAGTTTTCTCTGTATGTTGAATGGTGGTCATTCCTAAAATACCTGTTTCCATTCCCACCTCTCTGTAGCTTTGCCTGCTTCAGAATACAGGCCCTTTTTCTAGAGCAGTTCTCCACGGTAGGATTAATGGGAGACTTCAGTAACACTACAGGAACAAGTGCTTCTCGTACTTTACCCCCATCTGATATCCTCGACCTGAAGCAAAGGACACAGAAAACGTAGCATACATACTCTAATGTTGGCAAGGGGTCCTCCTGAAAATAGGGATCCTGGAGAGCTTGCTCCGAGGTAATTCTCTTGGTTGGATCCATAGTAAGGAGTTTCTGGAGCTAGAGGAACATGTAAGAAATCGATAGCACATGGAAACGTTGTTTATAAATCTATGTTTTTACTTTTCTATTCATGTCTAGCAGGACTAATATCAAATCCCATTTCGTATAGCTCACCACAGATCAGTATGTAGCGACTAGCACACTACGTACATTTATGTAAAACTGGCAGAAATCACGAGCATTAAAGAAACTGGCAGAAATCACAGCATTAAAGAAACTGGCAGAAATCACGGCATTAAAGCCCTTTTGCTATGTAATTTTTTTTTCTGCTGATAAATCAGAAAAATTGGAAAAAATTAAGTCTGGAAGTCAAGAGTGACATCTCAAAGAAAAATATTAATTTTGCCTTAGCATCCACCAATTTCTTTTCTTTCTAAAAAGTAGGAGGGGTGCTGGGCTGGCTCAGTCGGTTAAGCATCTGACTCTTGATCTCAGCTCAGGGCTTGGACTCATGACCTCATGAACACCATGCTGGGTGTAGAGCCTACTTAAAAAAAAAGGCGGGGGGCACCGGGTGGGGCTCAGTTGGTTGAACAACTGATTCTTGATTTTCGCTCAGGTTATGATCTCGAAGTTCGTGAATTCAAGCCCCACACAGGGCTCTACACAGACTACTAAGACCTTGCTTGGGGTTGTCTCTCTCCCTATCTCTCTCTGTCCCTCCCCACCCCCCATAAATAAATAAACTTAAAAAAAATCACCAGTACAGGGCACCTAGGTGGCTCAGTCAGTTAAGCTTCCAGACTTTTTAGTTCAGCTCAGGGCCTGATCTCATGGTTGCGGGATCAAGCCCTGTGTGGGGCTCCCTACTGGATGTGGAGTCTGCTTATGAGTCTTAAGATTCTCTGCCCCTTCTGGGCTCATGCACGTGCATGTGTACACGCATGCATGCATACTCTCTCTCAAAAATAAATAAATAAAGACGAAGATAGCTAGGACAATTCCATGATGCATGAGACAAGACGAGTCTGTGCTACAGACCAACTCCCCCGTCTGACCGAGAGGCACCTACCAAGAGGAACACTTTGCTGTCAGGCTTGACCTTGTGTTTCTCCATGTACTTTATGAGGCTACTGTTGGCATACCTGCAGGAACATAATAATCACACATCACTGGAAACACAGTGTACACAATAAAGTTCCCAGATTGGTTTTCCTATAAGGTACATGCTTAGGCCATTGTCTTTTCTGATTAATGAAAAAATACATAACCAAATATTGGCAAATGTGTGACGTAGGAATTGTTAAACACGGCATGTAAGAGTTTCTATTGTTACAATCGCTTTGGAAGATAATCACACATTAACCATTAGAGTTCAAAGTGTTAATAACCTATAGCCTAGCAATTCCCTTCCTAGGTACATACTCTAAGAGATTCCTCTGTGCATGTACATAAGGATGAGTGAAAAAGAATGTTCTTAACAGCATTCCTGTAATAGAAAAACACTATAAGCTACACAAATGCCTATCAAATAAAGAATGGGTACACTGTTACATATTCACAGAATGGAATGTTAAACAATAGTTAAAATGAATAAGCGGTTGAGTTGGAAATAAAAGCAAACTGCAAATAAAATACAGACTATAATATAATTTATATACAGATCAAAAATATATTAAACTGAACAATAATTCATTAGGACATACGTAACACCTTTAGCAAAACTATAGTGAAAAATGTGGAATGATAAATACAAATTCAGAATACATGTTCCTTCCTATATATGAAATATTTCACATTAAAAAGGTCAAAAAATAAGTAACATATTATGTTCATGGTAGAAAACTTAGAAAATATGGAAAAGTATAAAGAAAACTGAAATAACTCATAAGCCATTCAATGATAAAAACAAACAAACAAACAAACAAACAAAATACGGTCAAGATTTTACTAATTTTCCTTTGGCATTTTTGCTAACTTTTATATATATGATACAGACACAGAGGGGTTTTTGTTGTTTTTATAAAATTGGGATCACACTATACAAATTGTCCCAACTCTTTTCACTTAATACTGTTTCATAAACATTTTTCCTTGTTCAAGGCTCTTTAAACTACTCATCTTATAGTGGTTGTGTATGTATAGTCCTACAGTTACCGATGTTGTTTGTTTCACAATAGTTAAATACAGGTCCTTGTAGGTAGGGAGGTACCTTGTAGGTAGGGAGGTAGGGAGGTACAGGTCCACATGGTAGGGAGACAATGCTGCACAAAGGTGAGAAACAGAGACCCTTTCCAGACTCTGACTCAGTCACTTACCAGCTGTGTGACCTTGGGCAGTTAGTGAACCCCTATGAAAGCCTTAGCTTCCTCATCTGAAAATTGAACATTGTAACTATACCTATCTTATAGAGTTGTTGTGGGGACCATATGAGAAAATGTACAAGGCAAGGGCTTGGCACCATGCCTGACACATATTAAACACTTGGTTAGCTACGTGTGGCTACTCTGACTGCTTCCACAAGATAAATTCTCGGGTTTATTAGGTCAATGGGCATGTACAGTTCAAAGCCATTTTTATGTGCTCTAGAACCTTGCTACATGAACCTGGCCCTCAGATCAGCAGCATGGGCCCTGAGTGCCCACATTAGAAATGTAGATTATCAGACCCTATCCCAAATTCTGGATCAGAATCTGCATTTGTAACAAGGTCTCCATGTGATTTGTAGGTACATTAAAGTTTGAGAAACACTGTCCTCACCAGTGGCATACAAGGAAGAGTGTCCATTTTATCATACCCTTGCCGGCCCTAGGTATGTTCGTTTTTAAAATCTTTGCCATGTGGGGAGCCTGGGTGGCTCAGTCAGTGTCTGACTTTGACTCAGGTCGTGATCTCAGTTTGTGAGTTCGAGCCCTGTGTCTGGCCCTGTGCTAACTTTCCGATTCTATGTCTCCCTCTCTTTCTGCCCCTCCCCAATTAAACTCGTCTCTCTCTTTCTCAAAAATAAATAAATATTAAAAATATAATAATAAAATAAAATCTTTGCCATTTGTATTAATTTAAAATTTTTTCAGGGCACGCAACTCTTGATCTCAGGGTTGTAAGTCTGAGTCCCACACTGGGTATAGATTTGCTTAAAAATAAAATGTTAAAAAAATTTTTAAAAAATGTTTTTCCTCTCCAATACCAGGAACATTTTTATTAGCAAGGTAACCCCTAAGTTTACTAATGGGAAGAAATTTTAACGTTTATGTGGAAATGTAGTTTGTCTACATATCTGTCTTTGGTCTTTCTGTAGAGTCCCTGATTTCTTGGGTTAACTCCAGATTCTAAGTTATTTATTTCTATCATAAGATCAGACCATGCTTTTTGGAACATTCAATTTTAAAGTCAACTTATAGATTTCCTTTTCATCCTATTTTCACCTTGCCTTCTATGTAACTAATAAAAGCTGACACTGGAAAGATTACAGGCACTTCTATCACTATCCTTCCTGACTCACTTTAAAAGTAATTTTTTGGGTTATTTTCATCTGATATAATGAAAACAAGTTATTTTTCCTTTACTTTTTATGTCATTTGAAATAATTTTTTTCTGGATTTTTAAAATTACATTTTACTTTAGTGGCTTGTATGTACTACATTAAATTTAGCTAATTAAAAATTTTTTTAATGTTTCACTTATTTCTGAGAGAGAGAGAGAGAGAGAGAGAGAGACAGAGTATGAGTGGAGGAGGGGGAGAGAGAGCAGGAGACAGAATCCATAAAGCAGGCTCCAGGCTCTGAGCGGTCAGCACAGAGCCCGACATGGGGCTCGAACCTGTGAACCATGAGATCATGACCTGAGCTGAAGTTGGACGCTTAACCAACTGAACCACCCAGGTGCCCCTGGATTTAGCTTATTTTTAATAAATTACTTTCATCTTATATATTAGTAGCTGCTTTCATGGAGGTACAATTGTTTGCTTAAGACATATGAGCTCTTAGTGCTGAGCTTTTTCTATGACTTTTCTAACTGAGTTTCAGTTATCTTTTAGAACTTCTCTCCTTTTATTTCTATTACTATAAACACTATCATTTTATGTGAAAATTTTCCTTTGGTTTTTAAACACTAAGGTAAGTGTTAACTGCCTACATTAATTTTCTCCATCTTTTATATTATTAGCATGTCTTCAATTACTTGAGCCACTTTCATATAATGCCCATTTGACAGGTAACTAATGAGCATGTACTATGTACCAGGCCCCAGAGACACATGTAATGGTGTATAAAAAACACATAATCCCAGAGTGGCTAAAATGAACAAATCAAGAGACTATAGATGCTGGTCAGGGTGTGGAGAGGCGGGCACCCTCCTACACTGTTGGTGGGAATGGAAACTGGTGCAGCTGCTCTGGAAACCAGTGTGGAGGTGCCTCAAAAAACTATTCATAGAACTCCCTTATGACCCAAGGGATACAGAAGTGCTGATGCATAGGAGCACATGTACCCCAGTGTTCATAGCGGCACTTTCAACAATAGCCAAATAATGGAAACAGCCTAAATGTCCGTCGACTGACGAATGGATCAAGAAGATGTGGTGTATATATACAATGGAGTACTACACAGCAATGAGAAAGAATGAAATCTGGCCATTCATAGCAACGTGGATGGAACTCAAGGGTGTCATGTTAAGTGAAATAAGTCAGGCAGAGAAAGATACCACATGTTTTCACTCATATGTGGAACAGGAGAAACTTAACAGAGGACCACAGGGGAGAGGAAAGGGAAAAAAAGTTAAGGAGAGGAAGGGAGGCAAACCATAAGAAACTCTTAAATACTGAGAACAAACTGAGGGTTGATAGGGTATGGGGAGAGGGGAAAATGGGTCATGGGCATGGAGGAGGGCACTTGCTGGGATGAGCACTGGGTGTTTTATAAAAACCAACTTGACAATAAACTATAATTAAGAAAAGACATAACCCATACTATCTAGAGGGAAAGACAGATAAGTATTCAAAAACTAACTGTAGGGGCGCCTGGATATCTCAGGCAGTTGAGTGTCCTATTCTTGATTTCGGCTCAGGTCGTGGGATCAAGCCCCACATTGGGCTCTGTGTAGAGTATGGAGTCTGCTTGGGATTTTCTCTCTTTCTCTCTCTCAAAAATTAAAAACAAAAACAAAAACAAAAACAAAAACCAAAAACCCAACTGTAGAGCAAAGCCATCAGTGCTGAGAGAAGCAGCCCAGGATGCAAGGGAGGAATGTGTGACTCAGACCCAGAAGGTCAATGGGGGCCTCAGCAGGCAAGTGATGCCTAAGGTGAGACCTTAAAGGACAAGTAGAAAGGAAAAACAGGAGTTAACCTGAGGAAATGAGTGGGAGGGAAGTACATCCTAGATTGAAGGAACAGTATGTGTAAAAACCCAAATGTCAAAAAAAAAAAAAAAAAAGCTCTGGGTTTTCAAGCTTCTTAAAGAAATTCATGATGTCTAGGCTGTACAGTACAAAGTGGAGAGTTGTGTAAGAGATGAATTTTGTGATGTAGAAGCCAGAGCTCTTTAAGCCACACTAAGGATGTGAGAGCAATGGTAAATTGAGAGCAGCGAGGAAGCCAACATGATCAAATGTGCTTTGGGCAATGACTGCGGCACAGACAGTGAGTTGGATAAAGACCAGAGGTAGAAATATGAGTTGGGAGGCCACTGCAGGATCCTTAAGTGAGAAAGAGTGGTCTGGACTGTAGCAGAATTGACGGAGAGAAATACAAAGAACTGACTAGATTTACTAGTTTTTTGGACCTGCAGGGTAAAATGGAAGAGAAGGGGCTGAAAGAGGGATCAGGGATGTTAGGTCTCGGGCTTGAACAACTGGGTGAATCATGGAGTCATTTCCTAATAGAGGAAATACAGCGGGAGGAAGGTGTGGGAGGAGAGGTGATGAGTTCAGTTTTGGACATTTAAAGTATTTATGGGAATTTCAGGCTGGGATTCCATAAGGCAATTAGACTAATTTAGGGTCTGAAACTTGGAAAGGAGATCTGAGTCAGATGCATAAACTGGGAATTATTAGCATAAGCGATGGTAAATTGTGGCCACTAAGGTCAGAGAGACTGCCCAGGAAAATGTTCGGAATGAAAAGACAGCCCAAGACAGAACCTTGAGCAATACCAGTGCCATCTTTAAGACAGGGAGGCAGGAAAAAGACCCCACCAAGGACTGTGTAAAAGAGGGGCCAAAAATGACTAGTGCCATTCCCACTTTATCATGTCTGCTTTTGTTCCTACAAGCTATCCTGTCTTGGAAACCTCTTCTACCTCTTCCACCTCTTCCTCTAAGTGTGTGCATTCATAACAAACTCCTCTTACACTGTCACCTTTATTCTCTTTCTGCTCAGTATACACGTCCCCACCAGGGTGTTTTACCCCGGCTTCCGGGCCATGTGGTCTTCCTTCTGCTGTCCTTCCTGTTTGCCTTACCCAACATTTCAGTCCCTAGTCATCATTCAGACTAAGATAAAGTCCCAGTTGTAGCCTTGGACTGCGCCCTCATCATGCTAAAACAGGAGACACACTTAAACACTATATTGACTCTTAACAGTCTTAAAAGTTTGTAAAATACTACAGCCTGAGCCTAACATTTATGTTAGCAACATCAGGAAAATCGTCTTTAAATCATAAGCATAATTAAAATATTAAAATCTAAATTTCTGGTTTAAATACTAATCTATATCTGTTTTGTTAAAGGATTAATTTAAATATTCCCAATGAAGTTACTCTTATATTTAATATGAAATTACTTACGTTGTTCTTCTAAAGTCTTTCTGAAGCGTAGGGTACTCTGGCATCTTTCTAATATCTTCCCAATCTTTATCTTATAAAAAAATATCGAATATTGTTATAGAAAATAATGTTATTTATATTGAAAATCTATCTTAGCTTAAAGATATACATAAAAATACTCAAAATATGCTTTTGGAAAGGAATTTCAAACAGTATTTTGAAAAGAAAAATAAATTACCTGCAGGAAACCCCATGACACTAAATATCCGATCTAGTTGATCATGATGAAAGGGATTGCTTGTTTTTATATCTTCCTGACGACAGTGAAAAATAGGTTCTGAAGTCAACAATTCAGCAAATATGCAACCTATTGCCCATATATCTATGAAGGAAGAAGAATAAGTTTTTGTGCACATTTATTATATTTCTTGGGTTATAATTCCTAGGTATAATCATAACCTCCATGTAAAAATACTTTTCAGTGATGAAATATACAAAGTATGATAATTATGTCAAGAAAACATATATATAACATGAAATAGTTGTATCATCACATAACAGATTGAAAGCCAAATCAAAAACATTTACTTGTAAATTTCCTAGTGAAGATACACTTGGAAAACTCAATTTAGCAAGCAAGGAATTTACATTTAGGCAAAGCCTTTCTAACCACTATTAACAAGGTAGTCAGTGACGCATTCAACTGATAATCTAATGCAAGGTAAAAAACTCATGACCTGGTAAGACTAAAACAATATCATCATCAGGTACAGTGATACATTCCTTTAAATCAATCAAATACATAATGAGAGAGGGTAATTTCTGATTTACGAGTCTAGACAGACAGGATAGACCATATAAAATGATTTGGGAAAGACTCAACTTTTGTTTGAAAGACTACCAAGTTCAGTTTTTCCAACAAATTGGAAGGTCTAGAAGCTGATAAATATGAGCATATATGGGTATAGCATGACACCGGTAGAGATGTTGTTTGAACATACTCACTTGGATTAAGCCGTTCCAATGCTCCAATACTCCAGGATAAAGTCAGGCATCTTTAAAAGTTTTACTAACCATTTCAAATTACCAGTTTTAGACTATTCTATTTGGATTTTACACATTGAAAAACTGTAATTTAGCTTCTAAGGCTATCATCTTATATTCACAATGCTTTGCCAAATGCACAAGTTAATTTTTGTAAGATACATATTCACGTTTGCCCACTTAAATAAACACTATGTAGTATTTTTTTAAAAATAATAATGCACAGACCACAGTATAGTATAGAAAAACACAGTGTTTAGCAGCCTACTAAATGTGGGAATCACATTCTGTAGACAAGCTAATTAAGAAAAAAGTCTAATTATATCCATTAGCTAGAATAAATGTTGGGATGGTATTTCATACAATGAATTGCCAAATGAAAAGAGCCATACAGTAATGTCTCACTCCATTCAGGAATAGTTTCCTTTCACATAAGTTAGCCTTTTGGATAATGGAAACCTATCCCTTCAATACCCATTTTTTATCACACCATTACCTGCCATCTTAAGAGGATATAAAATATCATTTACTCTTTCTTAACGACTTAGAAGGGTCACCATCATCATAAACATCCATCATGAAAGAGTAGAGTAATTATACTCTTCAGGGTCCACTTTTACATTCTTTTCTCTCTCCCACATGGTGTTGTTGTCACCCTTGACCCTGACAGTCCCATCTCTCTTCCTGCTGGTTGTCCCCACTATGAAGTCAGCCGGGACCAGGACTGCATGCTCCTGGTCATGCCAATTTCTGCTCTGCCTCCCATTTAAAGGACAGAAGCCAGGATCTAGTTTCCCCAGAGAATTGCTAAGAGAAGAAATCTTAGTGTAGCAGGTAAAGTTAAATTCTAGGGTTTCTTGCCTCATATTAGTCTCTAATTTTAAATGGTCATCTGGTTCCTGTATCATTTATACCCATTTCTCAGCTCTCAAGACTTGTTCCTTTCCTCCTTCCTCCTTCCCTCCCTACACACAGACACACACACACACACACACACACACACACACACACACACACACTCTGTTACTCTCCCTCCACCCTAAATGTTACTCCATAAAACTTCACTGATATCAAATCACCACGCCCCTTTTTTCATATGCTCTGAATAGAAATAATACTCATTTCTAACATGAACCAGGTATGGAGAAGAGTAAGAATAAATGAATGGCTATGTATTTATTGTATGTATTTATAACATCTGCTACAAATATATTTCAAGCCTAAAAATAACTGATTTGGGGAATATTCTTTTTCTGGGTCTTCTTTCCTAATTTCTATCCAGAAGGGATAACTGCAACTTAGCTAAAATGGAAAATTAACAACTATATTTTTGTCTTTATCTGTAAGTTGTAAATTAGTTTAAATTCAATTTCCGTTGTCCTTACCCTGAGGAAATAGGAAATGTAGTTGATTTCTAATTCATACCCAGTTAGCTTTATTTCCCCAAAAGACATCTAGTTTTACTTCAATAGTAGAACAGTTAATCAGAAAATATTCATAGAACTGCTTCTCAACGTCTGGGCTGTCGAAGCAGGTGGACAGAGCAACAGCGCCATTTGACGACATGTACTAAATATGGGACTTACTACCACGGATTGGCTCGATGAGAATCTCTGAGGGTGGGACAGGCTTTGGTGGGACGTCACTTGGTTTCACAGGAGGTTTTGGCTGAATCTGCCTTTTCTTACTGGAAATCTCCCTTTTAGATCTAGACTGTGTAGAGCGTGGTAGGAGACCAGCACATGTGGATTTCTACTGTTAGCGCCTCCCCTACTTGCTGCCCTGCGTCCTGGGTTATCTCATCAGTTCTGCTCTGAGGTACCACCTGGTGCTACCTAACTAACAGCCCTCTTTCTCTGGTGGCTCTTCAGTCTCTTGCCATCCCCTGGTGCTTTCTGAGATTATCTAAGAGACTTTACTGCTCTCGATTGAGAGAACTCAGAGAAAAAGCAAACATAATTCTAAAAGTTTCAAAGACACAGTTCCTCTGTGAAAATCACTAGCTGGAATGTAAGGAGAGTCAGGTTCTGGTTTTCACCCCTCATTCTGAGAGCCTTCTATTCCTTCCATCTGCTTCTGTAGTTCTGAATCCTTCACAGACAGCTGCCGCTGTCTGTGGCTCAGAGCATGACCTTGGTAGCCTCTGAATGCAGCCCCGCTGTGGGCTCAGCTGCTGGAAGAAGGGTCTAAGGTCGGTTTCAGACTCCTCTACTGTCAAGCACTCATGGGATTTTTTGTGAATTTAACAAAATCTTTCAGCAATATTTGCAAAGTATTAAAAGATTCCAGTACCTTGCTAGCGTCTCAATACCTGGACAAGGTAGAAATATGCTCTGGGTGTCTCAGTTTTGCAGAGATCAGACCTGATGAATGAGGACATCACTATCTTTTATTTCTTGTTTCTCCTTTTACCCATGAATAGGTTAATGATCTATCAGATCTCTTCCAACATGGAAGCTTCCTTTGTAGTTCTTTGCATGCCAGGGCTTTTCAGAAGTTTAACAGAGAAAGGCTTGTGCTCATCTGTTTTTAATAATTTCATATTTTTGGTGCCTTTATTAAATAGAACTCAACAAAAGCAGCTAAATGTAGTCAAAACTGGTATCACTCTAATACCAGTAAATGGAAAATTCCACAAATGGAAAATTTCAAGAAATACATGCAGATTTTGGCACCTTATAGAACTAGCCCATCAGTGACAGTACTATCCACCTTTTATCTTCTCTTTTCACCTCATTTCAAGAAATCTCTAAGTTTGAGGAGACTCTCTCTTCCTGACTCCCTCAATTCGTAGCTGGGCCCTCTGAGGACACTGTAGTCATCAGGTAGCAAAATCCTTGTCAGTTCTGGAGCAGACTTTAAAACCTACACAGAGTGTGTTTATAACAGGTTTTCTTATTCAGTTTTTTCACTTGGTGAAAAGGCAAGAGACTGAGCACTGTTAACCTACCTAGACTACTTCCTACTGTAATGAGGAAGCTGCTATTCTGATCAGTGTAATGGCAGGAGAGAAAAATTAGTCACATTCTTTCTTGTCTAGGAAAGGACGGACTGACTTTTCCCCAACAGAAGGGGCTTTCGCTAACACCATACTATTTCTGTTTTCTGTTTTTCCTTTTGGGAGAAAACAATTCTAAATCTCTCTTCAGTTCTTCTGATCAATGGTAGGCAAGTGCAAAATAAAATTTGCATGTTATCATTTCCATGGCAACCCAACAGGATCAGATAACTCTATTCTCTAAGAGAATATGCTTTCTTCTTTTAGAAGAACCATAGTCTCCTATACAGTTAAAAATCCTAATCTACCAGAGTATAAAATCTAGGAATACAGAAGACAATAGGACTTTTACAAAGAGATATAAAGTGGTTTTTACAAAGCAGCTTCATTATTATTATACCATTTGGTATTTACAATAATTTGATGCTAAGAGAGTAAATCATTAAAAAATTTTTTCTTATATTTATTTATTATTGAGAGACAGAGAGAGACAGAGCATGAACAGGGGAGGGGCAGAGAGAGAAGGAGACACAGAATCTGAAGCAGGCTCCAGGCTCTGAGCAAGCAGCACAGAGGCTGACACGGGTCCTGAACCCACGAACCGTGAGATCACGACCTGAGCTGAAGTTGGATGCACAACTGACTGAGGCGCCGTGAGAGTAAATCATTTTAGACTAACTTACCAATGGCCTTTGTATAATGCCTTGCACCAAGCAGAAGTTCTGGAGCCCGATACCAAAAAGTCACAACTACTGGATCCAAATCTGCTAGTGGTTTTAGAGGAGAATTGAATAATCTGGCAAAACCCATGTCAGCTGAAAAATGAAATAAATTAAAATAACACTCAGTTTGGCATGCTACTAGAACCATGCATGGTTGACGACAATAGCCACTAACTTTATAAGGCAATTCTTTTCTTCCCTTTTCAACCAGGGGTCTGTACCAGGCACCAGATCCCTCTTTCTGAGTAGATATTATTATTGGGCCTATTTTACTGATAAAGAAACTGTGGCTTAACGATATTTTGACTTGCCCAAGTCCACTGAGCTAGTAAATACAGTCATAAATAGAATCCAGTCTGACTTCGGTTCCCCGGCTTTCAGAGACATAATATTCTTAAATGTTTTTTTAGTTTTAGTTTTAGTTTTACTTTGTTTTTGCCGTTTATTTATTTTTGAGAGAGAGAGACAGAGCACGAGCAGGGGAGGGGCAGAGAGATAGAGAGGGAGACACAGAATCCGAAGTAGGCTCCAGGCTCTGAGCTGTCAGCACAGAGCCTGATGCAGGACTCAAATTTACAAACTGTGAGATCATGACCTGAGGCAAAGTTGGACGCTTAATGGACTGAGCCACCCAGGCGCCCCTCTCCAAGGTTGTTTTAAATGGAAATAGTCTAAAAGTTTCCATGATTAATTATAACCTCTGGACACCTATGCATCTAAATACTCACGACATCTGAGTGTGGGATGAGCTGGAATTGGCTCATGGATGCATGAGAGCCGGTTTTATGCATTTCTTCCCAACTCTGAGTTCCATGACATCATGTGGTTGACTTGAAATTGTCTATCATGGGAAAATTGACATCATGGAAAACAACAAATGCTAAAAATTGGGGCTTTTGTCCCTCCAGAGAGCTACTGTTGTATAATTACCAGCACATCACATACATATTTCCAAGAAAATGTATATAATATGTAAGCGATAATTTGTTATAATTTGTTATAACTAGGATTTAACAAAGGTCTATATCAAAGCTAACTGATTTAAATATTGAGGTGTGCACAAGTAGTAAAAAGAATATTTATTACTATAATAAGTTCTTGGGTATCTGGCTGGCTCAGTGGGTAGAGCATGCGACTCTTGATCTTGGGGTGTGAATTTGGTCCCCATGGTGGGTGTAGAGATTACTTAAAGACAAAATTTTTAAAAATCTACCATATAATAAGTTCTAGAAATGAATTTTCTGAAGATAATAAATAACAAATACCTTCTATCTATCAAGTACTTCAGAATTTACAGGTGGTTTTCATATATATCATGTATACACACTTCATCTAATCCTCATAAGAATGTTGGTTTAATAATATTTTGTTCCCCACCTCTGAGATGAAGAATCTAAAGTCCAAAGCAGTTAAGGGACTTTCCCAAGGTCACAGGGATAGGAGTAAAAATGCCAGTATTCAAACAAACCTTGTTATAATTTAGCAGCTATATTCTTAATCATTGATCCAACATCCAATAGATTATACATATGATAACACACGTCATAAAGGTCAAATCACAAGAATGAAAAACCTCTGCAATTTGAAATATATAATATACATGGTATATTTTGACTGTATAAGGGGTCCCAAAAACTATGTAATAGTACATTAAGGTTTCAACTATAGAGAACCATTTAATCTAAAACTAACATGCTATAACATACATTAAGATTTTAATTTACAGTGATTTTGTTTCTTTAGAATTTGAATATTTCACAAGGCTTTCTGAGAATGCTTTGGAGAACACAGGTCATAAAAAATAAAGCTATCCAAGGAAGCCTGTGCTGATGCCTGTTCTTTCCCAACTACACTTCCCTCATTGCAAACAAAGACATTCAAAACCATTCCACCAAAGCACCGCTTTATGTATGTAATAGATGCTGACTGTTGCTGATGGCAAAGTAATGTGATGCAGTGTTGTTCCACCCATGGAAAAGTATATTACTTTTTAAGTAAAAGCTAAAGCCAGTATTTCTCCCTTTATTCCCTACCTTCTTAGTTTTATGAAAGCCTCATCTCTTCACTGTCAGATGAAGTCATGTCAAAGGAAACAATAAACATTCTTAAAAATAATTCCTGTCTATTGTTTGAACTTTAAAGGAGTTTCAAACCATTTCTCAAATAATCGCCAATGTAGACGAAAGGCAACTAACCTAAACATTACTAACAGTTGTTTTCCTAAAATTAGGTATGAGTGAAACCATTCCATTCAATAGACTGCAGTGATGAAATTCTGGTGTGAGTGCTAATGAGACAGTATCACATGATGAAGGAAAGCCGGAAAACCACAGTGTCTGCCACCAAGAAACTGAGGTGAAGGTGAGGCAACAAAATACACAGAATAGATTAAAAAAAGGGGGAAGGCTGTAAGACTAAAGGCAAGATACGATCGGCCTCTACTGGACTCTAAGTCTTGTGAGGGGCATGTATCTCCTTCATGGCTTTATGTGGAACACTGGTAAACATTTGTAGAAGTGGACCAAACTGAATGTGGAACTTGAGCTGGATTCTCAAGGGTAAATCACGGAACAGTAAAGAGGACAGCAAGCATTTCAGATAAGGCCTGAAGGCTTTATTTTTTTTCTTTAATTTTTTTAAATCTTTACTTTTGAGAGAGAGAGAGACAGAATGCAAGTAGGGAAGGAACAGAGAGAGAGGAAGACACAGAATCGGAAGCAGGATCCAGGCTCTGAGCTGTGAGCACAGAGCCTGATGCGGGGCTTGAACCCACGAACTGTGAGTTCATGACCTGGGCTGAAGTCTGACGCTTAACAGACTGAACCACCCAGGCACCCCAGGCCTGAAGTATTTAGGTTGCTGGGGCGGGGAAGGCATAGGCACAGGGAAGGGCGTGATGCATTTCCTATTTTACTGTGTTTTTCTTTTCACTCAAAAAAGGACTGTATTAAAATGTTAAGCACAGGCATCAGAGCATTACTAAGTTTTAAAAAGTAATGAGCTACTAAAACAAAAATTAAAAGTAATTTAATCAACTAGATTGTTTTCTATACTGCTGGTATTACTTCTTGCTTACTTTTAATCCTGATTGTATTCCTAATGTTGGATAGAATTACAATCCTAAAACTCTGAACAGTGGGGTAACCAACTGGCCTGCTAGAATACAGAATTTTGACTTAGGAGCACTAGAGATATCTAGGAGGAGTAAAAGGAAGTAGAGGAGTAGACGGGATGACTGGTACACACGAGAGAGAGTGCAAGATGATGATGATGAATCTGGCTTGAAGCAATGGAGCAGAGGCTGCCAGCAGCACGTCGAAATTAAGGTAAACATTTCGGCTATGGTGAGAGAAGAGAATCCAAGACTCCGATCTTAGAATGCTTTTTACAGAACCCAAGATTAAAAAAAAATTTTTTTTAATCTCTATTTTTGAGAGAGAGAGAGAGAGACACAGAGTGTGAGTTGGGAAGAGAGAGAGAGAGAAAGAGAGACAGAATCTGAAGCAGGCTCCAGGCTCTAAGCTGTCAGCACAGAGTCCAACGCGGGGCTTGAACCCATGAACCATGGGATCATGACCTGAGCCGAAGTCAGATGCTCAACTGACTGAGCCACCCAGATGTCCCAGAATCCAAGATGTTAAGGCCGCACTCATCAATTCCTTAAGGAAGTAATTGCAGAGGGAGGCCATGCCCCAAGCAGGTGCCTGGGGGTCTTGCAACAAAAGGTTAATAGGAGTAAAAGCCAATAATAAAATGCAGAAGTAAGAGGAAAAGTGCTAAGTAGAAAAACACAATTATGTGATGTCACGTAGTCCAAGGGAAAAGACAGTCTCAAGGCCAGATGGGTCAGAAGAACTATTAAGGCAACAAAAGAAAGCCGTGACTAAATACAGGCCACTAGATATGATGAGACAGAGGTCATAAGTGACCTTTTTGGAGAGTAGTTTCGATAGAGGGACAGAATTAGAGGACAGATTAGGGTGAATGGGACCAGTGGGTGAACATTGTATGTTCTAGAAGTAGAGGAACAAGGGGGAAAAATTGAACAAATAGTAAAAAAGAATGGATATGAGAAGATTTATTTTAGAATTGGGAGGAGGCTTATCAAGGTTTAAAGGGGAAGCAGAGTGTGGAGACACTGCAGTGTGAGAGTTTAAGCACAAGGGGAAGCTAGTTAGAAGTTGGGGTGTGGGCACATGGGTAGGACTCAGGAGGGCAAAGTCCCTCTTTCGCTGAGACCATTTCAAAGACAGTGCTGTGCTGACAAAAAGCGGTCAGTGAGGGTGCAGCAGACAGCTTTGTTATTGTTGGGCAGCAACGTTTGTAGGGAAAGAGACTCTGGACTTGGAATTCACGTCCTCCCTTGAGAGGCTGAGTAAGCTGCAACCTCTCTAAAGCCAGCTCTCCTTCTCCAGAACATCCACCTTACAGGGTGGTTGTGTAACGTAAGTGAGGTAGTATATGAAAGCATTTATGACACTGGGCAGTAAGCTGTCTATTCCACAGTCTCTCAGAGAGAGGGACCATCCTTCACTACCCTTTCCGTTTCACCAATGCCTAGCGAAAAGTAGGTCCTCAAATGCCTACAAGAAAAAGAGTGTGAGCGTGAAACAGAAACAAGTGAGGAGTGGTGGAGAGGGGTGGGGAGGGGAGAAGGGGGGAAGGGGGAGGGGAAGGAGAGCAGCTACTTGGCTCTTAGTGACCATCAACAACATTTTTTATGACTCGGAATCCCGGCAAACTTGAAAGAAAAGGAACTTGGCTTAAAACCAACCAACCAAGGAGCACGCTCGTGCATAGTAGGACAGAGTGGATGTGCAATAGGTCAAGTTAGCACAGTCTGGCATCACCTCTAGCATGACATATCCTAACAGCAAAGAAAGCAGGTTGATGAAACAAAATTTATTTTAAAATCCTTCTAAAAATCATTGAACACTTAATAAATGCAATTTCTATTATCAAAAAATTAGAATAAAGCATTTCTTCAGCTCATTTTCTTCCCAAATATGTCATAGGTATAAATGATGCCAAATTTCTTCTAGAACAATCTTCAGGGTTGCAAAGAGAATCTTAATAAATGGGAAGGACTCCTGCAGGGGCCTTAATCTAAGACCACCATGTAAGAGAGTTTATAAACATGTATATTCATTTGGAAAAAATATGCTGGTCGCTGGCACAGGCATGCAGGGGGCGGGGGAGCTGTATGTGGGAAGATGCGCGTGTGTTAGGTCAGGTGGGAGGGATGCATCCAGGGAACGAACAGTGGTGAAGCTGAGCCAAAAGCAAGACTTAGAAGATGAGGTTTAGGGTCGCTATGCAGGACAGCAATCACATGTGTGGGGACTATTTGGGAACGCAGTTCATGTGGGCTTGCTGGCCGCAGCTTAGAAGATAGAACCTTATTTGGGGACTAACCCTGAGGAGTTTTATAAACTATCTATCTATACCTCCAGACATACTTTCTAAAAGCATGATGAGGAAGTCATTTTAAATAAGAATCTTAGAAAGGGGAAACCATTGTTGCAGTCACTTCAATTCCTTAATAAGTTATTTGAGAAATAATTACCTACCTATTTTGACTCTCCCCCTTTCAGGACCTTCTCCCATTACTAGGATATTTGCTGGTTTCTAGGAATAAAAATAGAGCATTCAAATTACTACGTTTATTCTTTTGACATGCTCTAAAATGGAGAAAAGTTCTTAAAATATAAATATATCACTTCTTTATTTTCATCAAAATCATAATATAATATTAAGTATCCTCTATATAGTTAAAGCATTTGACATACTTGAAGTTAGCACTAACCTTCTATAAACAACTTTGCTTTGAAAACATCTTATTTTCAAAATTATACAAATAATTACAAAGAAGTTGAAGATATCATTTCTATTTATCACAAGTATATATTTCTTAAAAACCTGCACATTTTATAAACTGTCCACTTGCTGTCCACAAGAAAGAGTTTTTGTGGTTGAAAAATGTTTTGTAAAATTTCAAACCACAGTATAATTACCTTCATTTAAATGAATTAAGTGAGTATTCCTTGCTAAATATTTCTAAACTATAGGAAAACATGATAAACAGTCAACAGACTCTATTTATATCCATATGCATTTTCAGCTATAGTTCATGCAAAAGTGAGAAATTCCAAATATAATTTCAAGATGTAGGAATATAAAAACCAAGGCTAATACAGAACTGTATAAAGAAAAGAATAGACCGCAAATGAATCCACTGCTTTTAAGTCATCCTCATTTGTAGATATTTGGAAACAGAGAACTATGGAAATAGTCTTTTGGGCAAGTCAGTCTCCTCTGTAAACTATTAAAAGAGAAATATTCTGATTCATTTATTCAATCAATGAACATATTTTTAGCATCTTAGGGACAAAAATCATACTGACAATTAACAGGAAAACAAGCACATGATAAATTAAATCCCTAGCCTCCAGATGCTCATTATAGAAGTAGAAGGAAAGAACAGAAGCTTTGTATAATATTAGAAGCTAATGCTGTGTGTGCGTTACAGAGAGGACTGACGTATTGGGTTAGAGGTTAAACCAGATTACTTTTAGATTCCTTCCAATTTGCTGGCTCTTTTTTAAGTTTCAATGAAAACAATAAGCACTGAAAAAAAAAAGTTCAAAGGAGGAAGTGATTAACTAGTGTTTCCGCTGTTGAGGGAAATGTTCATTGGAGGTGAGGGCAAGGGTGGTATCCATTATCCAGATCCTGAAAAATGCACAGGAACTGGCATGGCAGGGCTGAAGAAGAAAGAACAAGGGCACGCAGGAGGTGAAAAGGCTATGAACAAGGTAAGCTTAGGGGACGTAACCTGGACAGAACTCTGGACAGAAACCAGACGACCCACACTGGGGGTAGAAAAATGAACCTAGACTCTGGAGAGTCTTAAATGTCATGTGAAGTAATCTGATCTTTAAATGGCAGGCCGTGAGATCACAGGAGAGGGGAAGCGATCAGAACTAGGTGCGAGATAATAAAGGCTTTGTCCAAGGCCTTCTCAGCTGAAATGGAGAGGGAGGTATGGAGCTGAGTAACATTTTAAAGAAGAAATTAACAGGACTTTTTGACTAGTTGAAGTCAGAAGACTAAGACAAAGGGTGATACAAATTTCAGCAAGGTTTTGAGTTTTTGTAACTAAAAGAATGATGGTGCCTTTATTATGGAACAGTTATGAGAGGTACTGGTTGAGGGGCGGGGGACAATGTGAGATCCCTAAGTCATACTAGTCAGAGGAGTGGATATCGGAAGATGGGGATTTGAAAGTTATTGTCACTGGAGCATGATGACTAAGGAAGACATGAGACAAAATCAGCAGAAAGAGAAAGTAGTATCAGACAAAACCCACACCTTGAAGATTCAATTTTGACAATGATTTATCAAAGATCCAGGATAGATAAAACTCTGTACTGCAGACTTTCAGGAAATAAAGTGAAATAAAACATGAAGCTGGAGACTTCAAAGAGCTTAAAAATCTAATAAGGAAACACTAACAAACTGCATTTTAGAATACAAGGCAGGTTACGAAAAGTATCAAAACAGCAAAATAAAATGCCAGGAATGAAGGATTCTTCCTACTGAAGATCAGGATAGACTTTAGGAAGGAGAAGACTTTGGATGAATGCAAGGATGACTCAGATTTTGATGGGCATAAATGAAAGAATGACTTTTCAGGCTCTGAGAACTCTGTAAATAAGGGCACGGTCAAAATAGAGACATGGCTTACTGGGAGAACTTGCATCGGAGCACAGGATGCTCAGTGTAAACATAAGACTGGAAACTATGTTGGGAACAAAATGCCACATTAAAGAAACTGGAATTGATTCTATAGACTAAGCCAAGACAGGATAGTAAGATAATCAGACCTATATATAGGAAAAAACTGGTAGCAATGTGAAAGGTGAATTGGAAAGGGTGAATGGACCAGAAAGCAGAGACAGAGACGACAGAGAAAACTAAGGGCACCCTAAATTGTGACAATGGTCAGGGGGGACATATAAGAGCATTTTAAAGTAAAAGTTCAAGACTTGGGATTGCTTTTTTATATCACCCTCTCGAAACACCCTCCACAGTCATGCATTCAACAAATCTTGATTAAGCATATTCTACGTATCAGGCTAGATGCTAGAGATACAGTGGTAAAAATCCATTCAGGAAAAATCCTTGCCCTCATGAAGCTAACATTCTAGTGGGAACAGAAGGGCAATAAATAAACAAGTGTACAATATATCAGATATTGGGGGGAAACAAGGAGAATCCAAGAGATTCCCCCATCTGATATTACGGCTGACTAGGTGCGGTAGGGGAACCGGTCATTACAGAACCATGTGCTGTATAAGACATCTCCCTTGAAGGATTCCCTGATATCACAAGCGCCGGCCCAAATAATGTATCCTTATGGCTAGAGAGTAATGGAAAGCCAGGATGGGCCTGAGAGCCAATACCAACAACACTTCAATGAGGATACTGAACCTTGGGCCACCAGCAAAGTAAGAAAGCTGAGCCTGCAACCCGAAGTCAGCCAAGACTCTCAAGGGGACTAAAATAAATCTAGATGCTACCAGTAGAAGCAAAAGGAAACTCTCTCAGGAGGAAAAACTTCCTCATTTAGGCCTAAGGACTAAAACAAAACAATTTCCTGTTATAAGCAGATTATTTCCATTTTGAATTAGAAACAAAATCCATTCCTATACTATTTAGAAGAGATCCACCTAAGCACAAGGGCCATAAAACCTGAAATAAAAGGCAATTAAAAGGTATTTCAGGCAAACTGCTAAGAGCTAGATCAACCTTCAGTGAGACAAAATAGCTTTTAAGATAAAAGTATTATTAGGAATAGAGATGGTCACTATATACAAGGTTCAACTCACCAGCAAGAGGCAAACTTGCCACATTCTTGAAATATATATAAAGCAAAAATTGATATAACTTCAGGGAGGGAAGAAGACGACAATTTTAAGATACAGACTATCCAAAAGACACAGTTAACAAGGTTCATCTAGTGGGCATATAAAGAACTTTTTACTCAAGAATTAGAGAATACACATTTTTCTCAAAGACACATGGAACGTTTGCAAATGTTGATCATATACCACCAAGTCTCAAGAAATTTCAAGGAATTGTTATCAAACAGGCTATGTTCTATGTTCTCTGACCACAATGCAATTAAGTTAAAAGTCAATCACAAAAGGATAAATTTAAAACTCCATATATTTGGCAATTTAAAAATACTTCTATTGTGGGGGCGTGTGGGTGGCTCAGTTGGTTAAACATCCAACTTTGGCTCAGATCATGATTTCAGGGTTCACGAGTTTGAGCCCCACGTTGGGCTCTGTGCTGACAGCTCAGAGCCTTGAGCCTGCTTCGGACTGTGTGTCTCCCTCTCTCTCTGCTCCTCCTCCACTTGTGCTCTCTTCCCCTCTCTCTCTCTCTCTCTCTCTCAAAAATAAATAAATAAAACTAAAAAAAAACTTCTATTGTGTGTCAACGATACTTCAATTTAAAAAAAAAAGAAAGGAAAAGAATCAAGGCAGTACATTAAGTTAGACTGGTGACCACTGTACTCTTCATAGCCATGACCCCATGGGATAGACAGTGCAACTTAATTAAGAATATTCCTTGATGGAAGAGTAAAACATATTAATTAAATATCAAACCCTGAGTATACATATTTTTTAATACTCTGGTAAAATGAGATGTATACATAAAGCATTTCTTTTGCACTATGAAGCCAACAGTTGTTTATAAGAAAAAGGAGTTGTGCAGTTGTATGCTGACTAGTTGTTTCTCACTAAATATTTTTATTTTGTTAAATATAGTTATATTTCTTAAAGATTTATTAATTATTTTATTAAAATTATTTTAATATTTATTTTAGAAAGAGAGTGTGCGTGGTGGTGGTGGTGGTGGTGGTGAGGGAACAGAGAGAGAGAAAGAATTTTTTCCAAAGCAGGCTCCAGGCTCTGAACTGTCAGCACAGAGCCCAATGCAGGCCTCAAACTCACCAACTGGGAGATCATGACCTGAGCTGAAGTCAGATGCTTAACCAACTGAGTCACCCAGGTGCCCCTTAAGATTTTATTTTTAAGTAATCTCTACACCCAATGTAGGGTTCAGGCTCACAACCCCGAGTTCAAGAGTCACATGCTCTACCGAGGAAGCCAACCAGGTGCCCCAATAGTTATTTTTTGTAAAATATGTTATTTCGTTAATATGAAAAAAAATTCCTCTAAATCACTCAGAGGTAAAAAGAGAACCTATGAAGAATTTCAAAATACTCAGAAATGAAATAATGTAAGTATCACTTATCAAACCTGTGAAATGCAGCTAATACAGTATTTATAAAGGAAATTTACAGAAGCCTTAAATATTTATGTTAGGGAAAAAGGCTGAAAATAATTATGTATCCAAGCTAAGGCAGGGTGGGGGCGAGGGGGAGCTCAAGAAAATAAACCAAAAGAAACTAGAAGTAAAAAGATAAGGGTAAGGGCAGAAGTCTATGAATGAGACAGGATTTAGGAAGCCCCTAGGACCACCACTGCAAGAGGGCAGAAGGTGCAAATAAACATTACAAATTACAAGGAGGATCATAAACACAGGGTCGATGAAGGTTAGAAAGATAAAAGAACCCCACAAAGCACCTTATACTGATTATTTTTTAAATGTATACAAAATAGACAAAATCAAGAAAATATAATCTATAAATTGACTGAAGATGAATTAGGAAATCTTAAGAAACCAGCAAGTGCTAAATAAATTGAAACTATATTTAAAAATCTCCTTACCAAGAAAACACTGGACCCCAAATGACCACAGAAGCAAGTTCTTCAAATTTTCAATGAACAGATTATTCAATCTAATTCAAACATTTGCAGAGAATAGAAAAAGAGGGAATGCTCCCAACAGTTTTGGAAGGCCAGTATAATCTTGGTAGCAGAAACAGACAAAGTATGAAAAAGAAAAAACTTTCAGGCCAACCTCACTAATGAGTATAGATGCAAAAATATTAAACAAAATATTATTAACCCAAATACATTAACAGGAATGCCAGGATGGCTTCACATGACAAAACCTATAAAATCCTTCAGCATATTAACATATTAAAAAAGAAAGATGATATAATTATCTCAACAGAGGCTAAAAAAAGCAGTTAATAAAACTTAACATCTATTCATGATAAAATCTTTCAGCAAGTTAGACTAGAAAATTACTCTCTTCCCCTGATAATGGGGATGTATCAAAAACTAAGAAGTAACATTGGAAGGATTGCCTTTAAAATTGGGAATAATGCAGGGATATCGACCATTACCACTTTTTAAAAAATTTTTTTAATGTTTTTTAATTTTATTTTTTGAGAGACAGAGAGAGAGAGTGCGAGCACAGGAGGGTCAGAGAGAGAGACACACACACAGAATCCAAAACAGGCTCCAGGCTCTGAGCTAGCTGTCAGCACAGAGCCCGACACGGGGCTTGAACCCCCAAACCGTGAGATCATGACCTGAACTGAAGCCAGACACTCAACCGACTGAGCCACCCAGGCGCCTCTACCACTTCTAAAATCAACATTGCACTGTAAGTCTAGTGCTATAAAATAGTAATTAACGGGATATGGATTGGAAAGGCAGGAACAAAATTATTGTTATTTGCAAATGATATAATTACTTACATAAAAAAACAAAGTATTTACAGAAAAATTATTAGCAATAGTAAGAAAGATTAGTAGGATATTTGGCTAATTGAATAATATGAAAAAGTCAACTCTATCTTTATACATCACCAAGAGAAAAAAAGGGTAGGGAATAAAGTTTTTCAAAGGCAGCATTTCTATAGCAATAAAAAAAAACAACTGTAAGGTACCTAAAAATAAATACACTAAAGGATGTAAAAAATTCTTAACAGAAAATCTTGAGACTTTATCTCAAATGACATTAATAACTCTCAAATGAATTAAGAAGTCATGTTTATAGATAAGAGTACTCTATATAGTAAAGACATAAATTCTCTCCATACTTATCTGTAAATCCAAGGAATCTGGCTCAAAACATGACATCAAGATTTATTTTATTATTTTTTAAAGTTTATTTTAAGAGCAAGAGAGACAGCAAGAAGGGAGTGGGGCAGAGAAAGAGGGAGGGAGAGAAAATCCCAAGCAGGCTCAATGATGGGCTCGAGATCAAGACCTGAGCCAAAATTAAAAGTAGGATGCTTAACCAACTGAGCTACCCAGGTGCCCCCAAATTTATTTTAAGGCCATAGTAAGTAAGATAGTATGATACTGGTACAGAAACAGACAACTGATCAGTGCAATAGAACGGAGAGCACAGTGGAATTAGGATGCTGTGAGAAGAGCAGTGTCAGGGTCTGTGGAGGACAAAGGAACTGTTCAATAAATGGTGCTTGCACACGGGCTGTCCGAACGGAAAAAATACACTTGGCTATTAAAATAACTTTCACTCACCAAAAAGAAAGAAAATAAAAAGACAAAGCACAAATGGCAGAAGTATTTGTACCACATATAAGTTAACAAAGATTTTGTATCCAGAGTAAGGAACGCTCACAAATCAATACAAAAACAACTTAATAGAAAGATGGGCAAAATGTCTAAGTGGGCATTTAACAAAATAAGAAACATTTAACCACTAAGCATATGAAGATGCTCAACCTCATTAGTAATGAGGGAAATGTAATTAAAAGCAAAATGAGATACCATTTTATATCTAGTATATTGGTTAAAAAGTAAGAACTGTTGAGTAGGAAGTCAGGGGAAACTCCAAAACATTGTTGTTAAGAGAATAACTTGGTACAACTTCTTTGGAAAACAATGTGACATCATCTTGCAAACCTGAACAATTGCACGCCCTTTGACTCAGTTATTCCATTTTTAGACACAACAGAGAATGTTCATAACAGCATCGGTTGTAATAAAAAAAAATTTGAACATAACCCAAATTTCTAACTAATAGGAAAATGGTTGTAGAAGCACACAATGAATTTTAAAACGGCAATGAAAATTTGGGGGTTACTAATAAAGGTAAAAAAAAATATTTGGGTCTTAGAAGTATTATGTTGAGTGAAAAAAGCAAGTTTAGAAGACTTTACACAGCAGAATGCCGTATAATTCTTAAAACTTAAAACCAAGCAAAGCTAAGAATATACTATTTAGGCACACAGACAAATTTGATAAACCTATTTTTAAAAAGGAGTGCAGGAGCGCCTGGGTGGCTCAGTTAAAGTGTCTGGCTTCAGCTCAGGTCATGATCTCATGGTTTATGGATTTGAGCCTCGCGTCGGGCTCTGCGCTGACAGCTAGCTCAGAGACTGCAGCCTGCTTCGAATTCTGTGTCTCCCTCTCTCTCTGACCCTCCTCTGCTTGTGCTGTCTCTCTCTGTCTCTCAAAAATAAATAAAAAACAGGAAAAAAATTTAAAAAGGAGTGATAATGGGGTGATGCTCAGTCAGTTAAGCATCCGCCTCTTGGTTTCAGCTCAGGTCATGATCTCATGGTTCATGAGATCGAGCCCCTCCTCTGCACTGTCCGTGCAGAGCCTGCATGGGACTCACTCTCTCTCTCTCTCTCTCTCTCTCTCTCTCTCCACTTCTCTCCCACTTGTGCTCTCTCTCAAAATAAAGAAACAAACAACAAGGAGTAAATAATGGATTCAAACCTTAGGATATTTGTTATTTTTGACAAGGCAGGAAGATGAAATGGGGGGAAAAGCATAAATAGAAGCAAGCTACGGGTGATGTTCCAGTTACAGGAGTGACAGGCTCTCTATGGTTATGCCCTGTAAGGCATGAAAATGTGCCAAACAGTCATTGTAAAGACAAAAAATAAAGCAAGGAATGGTGATATGCACCGCTGGAAGGGTGTTATATTCAACAGTAATAAGCACTATTTTGAATTGCTCAGAGAATATCCCCTTGAGAAGGTTAACACTTGGGATAAGACCTGAAGGCAGTGGAGTAATAAGCTGCTGGAATCTAAGGGGAGGGCAGTGTAGGCAATGAGAAGGAGAAGCTGAAAGGCCTGAGACAGGAGCTTGCCTGGAGACTGGAGACTCGTGAGGGAGGACACTGGGCGTCAGGAAGGACAGAATGATAAGGCACTGAGGATTCTAGAGAGAAGCAGCAGCCCAACAGAAGGCCGCTTGCTCTTCCCAGTGGTTCTGCTCTGGGCACAAGTCACTTGTGTACCAGAACTGGAGACATTCTTAAGCAATGTCTATAATGTTTGATTTTGTATTTTTTGGTATTGTTTCTAAATAAAGAAATGGTATTTTTAAAATAAAAATGAAAAATGCTGAAATGACTAAAGGGTGTTTAGAGGAAAAAGAACCAATGAAAAAAAATTAGGAAGGAGGAACCAAGGTGAGAAAACAACACAGGGTTCTAGAAGCTAAGAGAGCTTACAAAGTAAGATGTGGTCGTCAGGTGCAATAGAATGAAAGATAAGAAGAGGCGACTTCTGTCCATTTACAGAAGCCAGACACAGTAAAAGAGACCCAAATAAGTAAAGAAAAGTAAAGGCAGAATTACAGAATACTTTTGAAGACCTTAGGGAGAATAGATTCTCTGGGCTATAACAATTCTTGGGGTGTCTGGCTCGCTCAGTCAGAAGGGCTCTTGATCTTGGGGCCATGAGTTTGAGCCCCACATTGGGTATAGAGATCACTTAAATTAATAAAACTTTGAAAAAAATCTTAAAATTATCAAATAAACCATCTTATATGTCTTGTGCTACATTATTTGTAATCTTAAATTTTGAGCTTAAATCCTTGCAAAATAAAGCTGTCAGATAAAAACACAAAGTATGTGATATGGGAGCACAGTTGCTTCCCATAAGAAATGAAAGCAGATTATGAGCATTTGGATGGGGGAAGGGCAGGAAGCTAGTCTTAGATCACTGTTAGCTAACTCTCATTCATTAGAAGCTCCCGCAGTCATGCTGTGGAGAAACGGAGAATATGAGAACCATGACGGAATGAGGGTACAGAGAGAGAGAGAATAGAGGATTCTAACTGGTACCTAAGTTTGTAGAAAATATTTTTTTAAGTTTATTTATTTTGAGAGAGAGAGTGTGGGGGAGGGGCAAAAAGAGAGAGAGAAAATCTCAAGCCGGCTCTACCCTCAGCCAGGCTCGGGGCTTGATCCCACGATCCTGAGATCATGACCTGAGCCAAAACCAGGAGCTGGGGCTCTTAACGTATTAAGCCGCCCAGGCACCCCAAAAATCCTTTTAATGTAAGATGCTTGAAGCCTATGGAAACTCTAAGTGTGGGGTCCCCATGTAGAGCTTGAGCTGAGGGCAGAGGCAGTGATGTGGTTTAGGGGAGCAGTGACTACAAGCTCTTTCATACAGTCTGAGAAAGGAATGCCGAGCTCGGGCAGTATCCACAGAGAGGGGCCCCTGTAGTCAGGTGAAGATCTAGAATTACACAGAATGTTATTTTTAAACACACACCCTGGGGCGCCTGGGTGGCTCAGTCAGTTAAGTATCCCACTCCTGATTTTGTCTCCGGTCATGATCTCAGAGTCTTGGGATGGAGCCCCACAATGGGCTCTGGGCTGAGTGTAGAGCCTGCCTGAGAGTCTCTCTTTCTCTCTCTGCCCCTCCCCCAGTCTCAAAATAAATATTTAAAAATATATACACACCCCTTAACATAACAAGTAAATAAATGTCTAGGTCACAAGATATTTGATGTCTCAAAATAATAATGATAACAAAATAAATGTCATAACCACCATTAATATGCGTTTAAATATTTAAAGCATTTTCATATCAATCAATCCTTATTTTGTAATGGGAACACTTAAGGGCCCACAGACAGGGCTGGGGCAAGTCACAGAATTCCACCTAATCCTCAAGATTCCAAATCGAGTCATATTTATAGATAATATGCTTAATTTTCAAAAGATTAACTTTAATAGTGATTAATCTAAGTGAAAGTACAGGCTTTAAAAAAAAAAAGGGAACCGCAGCTCAGGCACACGCACCTACGCCCACACACACTGAGAAGGAGGAGGAGAGGATACCAAAGTCGTTCTGACCTACTTACATCCCAATTAACACAGACGATGCTTTACTAAAACTCCTCTTACTGTGAACACAAAGTGCCAGCTGTGAAAGAAAGTGATACTGCCGGGTTTGCACACTTTAGTTACCATAGAAACAGCAGAAATGGCAGGAGTTGGATGCCTCGCATGTAAGTTATCAGCAATAAAATCGGATAGACAAACCAAGGCCGCAGGGTTCACCTTAGTTAAACTGTACTTTAAAGGCAAAAATCAGGGAAATCATGTGATAACCAGTATGATTACTTAAAAACTATTCCTGAAATATCTGCATTCTAGCAGGATTTAGTTATTAATTCTTGAACTTACATTCATGAGGCTTTACATGTACTTCAGATTTGCTTTTTCCTCAATATAGAATCAATTTCTTCCACAGGGTTAAATTTAATTTTAGTTAATTGGCACCTCATAAATAGAATGGCCTAACGATACACAAGTACCCTACTACACTTGCTTTATGCTCCCACCCCAGGACATTTGGAACAAAAATGTGAAGCCACAAGATGACTCTTATCAGCACAATAAAGAAGGCAGGAAAACACAAACACAATTGTTTACAACCCTGAATAATAGAGACAAAACCAATCAGAACATCAATCAGACTAGTATCAATGGCTACAACTATCTTTTAGTTAAATGTAGCAGCAGCACAGCTCTCCACCCATCTGGTCCAGGAGAAAACCCTGTGTATGTGCCTTTCTTTATTCTGTTCTCCATCGTTCACCTTGAACAAAAATGATTCTGAGTCATGACAAATCGAGCAGAAAACTAAGTGTGAGATAAATATGCTTTTTTTTCCCTCTTAGCAAACACAACAGTCATTTGCTAATAGCATCAGTTTATCATAACTGTTTACCCCTTAAAGTAACCTCATTGATAGTAGAGGGTTTCAAAATATGAAGAACCTGATCATTATGACTAGAACCTCCCAAAGGGCAGGGAAGATATTTTTGTCACCACTTTTTGTATTTGCTAAAATCCAGGGACTTAGTATTTAACAAACATTTATTGAATGAGTGAATAAAAATTGTCAGTGGTCTTTTGGTAGGCAAGTTTTCAATTTTATTTATTTATTTAACATTTATTTACTTTTGAGAGGCAGAGAGAATCAGAGCATGAGCAGAGGAGGGGCAGAGAGAGGGAATCTGAGAGAATCTGAAGCAGGCTACAGGCTCTGAATTGTCAGCGCAGAGCCCCACGTGGGGCTTGAATTCATAAACCCGAGATCATGACCTGAGCCGAAGTCAGATGCTTAGTGAACTGAGCCACCCAGGAGCGCCACAAGTTTTCAATTTTGAAAGAAACTGTGGGGCAACTGGCTGGCCCAGTCAGTGGAGTATGGGACTCTTGACCGCAGAGTTGCGAGTTTGAGCCCCACGTCAGGTGTGGAGATTACCTAAAAATAAAATCTTAAGAAAAAAATAAAAATATAAATGAATGAATGAATGAATGAATGAATGAAGTTGCAAGAAACTAGAGTCAGGACCTTCCCCAAAATATGCCAAGCTTACTTCTGAATATGGGTAACCCTGCTTTTTAAAAGTTCAGTTATACCACTTTCTTTCTACAAAAGATCTGCATTAATACCTGTTTTTTTCTAACTGAAAGATAATATGAAGAGGATGTTTGCTGTTTGGAAAAAAGGTGAAAGGTGAAAACAGCACTTAGCATTTCCTTGCAGCAGCCCTCACAGAAGCAGCACGACCCAAGTGGGGAGACGGCCCCTGTCAGGGTCCTTCCCCAAAACCACACTCAGCATCAGCCTGCCGTAGCGTTCAGCTAGGAACATCTGTGCTTTATCTGGATTTATTTTGTGCATCTGGTAGTGAGACGTGTCCTAAGGCATCAGAAAAGCCTAACAGAGGTTATTTTGGGGGTCTGGGAAGGTTCAAAAAATTTTCCATATAAATTAGTAGCTAGTACTTCTTCACTTTCCTCCATTTTGGCTTACGAAAGATCTCATAGGAACACTCTCCTTGGGGCTAGTACAGGTTTTTTAAAAATCTGATTTTAGTTTCTTCTAGAGTTGCAGCAATCACCCATAGGCTAATGACTCTCAAAGCTATGACCATATGTCTCTAAACTTCTATATAGCTTTGGGTTACACCAACGGTATGTTGGCCAACTCCACAATCCTCTCAAACTTCTCTTGTTCAAACTGAATTTTTCCTGCCTCTTTTTCTGGTATTTCCTTTTCAGTCAACAAAAGCAGAAGTCGGAACACCCCATCCTTTATCCCTCAAATCTAATCCTCAGATCTGATTATCTTACTTCCTAAATATTTATCACTATTTCCCCTCTTCTCTAATTTGATTACCTTGGCCAGGTTTTCATCATTTCTCAACCCGCTGATTACAACAGCCTGATAAAGCTCCCATTCCTTGCCCTCAGACCTATTCTCCGTACTCCTATGTGAGTGATCTATTTCAAGCAGAAACCTGCCCAGTTCAGCTCCCACTGACCACAGGAAACGTCCATGCTCCGAAACATGCCACTGAAGATTCACGGTGATTGGGTCCCTACTTTTCTCTTCTGCTGCTGCTTTCACCTCTTCTTGCTTTGCTTCAGTGATACCAACATGCTTGTAGTTTCTTACCCCATGCCCTTTCAAGCTGTCTCCTCTGCCTGGAATGCCCCCATTCATCTAAATATCTACTCATCCTTTAGATTCAGCTCAGTGTGAGGCCTCGAAGAGAGAGAGCCCCCACCCCAGCTGGTCAGGTGCCCTCCACCCGTGCTCTCAGTACCTTATGCAGAGCCAACCCCTGACTACACCTCATAATATCTTCTTAAAACTTTTCTGTTGTATGCTGATCCATTTGTCCATGTATATCCAGTGCCCAACACGGTGCCTGGGACATATTCAGAGGTCAAAATATGTTTGTAAAGCAAATATTCTGAACTCTGTAAACCAGCACTTCCTCTACAGAAATCTGGCTATAAATGAATACTGTAGTTAAAATGACAATTAGGTTTCACGGTTCTTTAAATGCCACACGTTGAGTAGGCCTTTGTGTTCAGAGAACGGAACTGTGTCTAAGCAAAAATGCCCTCTCAGTTCAAAATTATGTATCCACAACTAGGTGCAAGCTATCTGTAACTCAGGAGCAGACTGTAATATTAAATGCTGTGATTCATTTCATTTTACCTTAAAATGGTCTAGGGGAGTCTGTAGTAGGTCAACTGGAATAACCTATGTTAATCAAATGTTGGTGTTCATAATAAACATGCCGCCACCCCAGCACCCACACAGTTAACAATACACTTCTTTGTTTTTGCCTTTTAGGAGTGGTTATAGGCCTGAATAGCAGAGATAAGGTTTTCTTTTCTCTAACAAGAACCAATAAAAAGCAGGCAATTAAAAAAGCTTAATGCAAGACAAATACAGGTATCTAGAAGGCTATTTACCTAACTGCAAGATCACTAAGAGTATAATCAAGATAAATCCCGCATTGATGGCAATGCCAGCACTAGTGCTACACAGACATTCAGATTCTATCTTATTCATTAATGACGATCATCTGTCCTCAGAGAAGCAATGCTTGTAGAAGTAGTTTTCATTTTACATTTGTGACATTCATATTCAAATCAAATAATTCAGTCTTACTATCAAGACAAATTAGGAATGTCAGAGGCAGAGCTCCTTTCTCCTTTTCTCCACCACGGTGATGTGTGCGGATGACTTCCTGGCCAAGCCTTTCAGGATCAAAAGCAGAACTGTCCCATTCCCCAGTGCACGAGGAGGAAAACTGGTGAGAAAATCAGGTGCAGCTCCAGAAGGAGACACAAGAGCAGAGCCAACCTGGGTCTATATGGGATTGCACCTGTGTTTGTGCTGCATGAGGTTCATGTGCTCATATCCTATTGCTCTGTAAACATCACGCCTACCTGAACAACAGACATGTTTTATCCAGGATAACGACTGTTCTCTGCTACTATCGTTCTGCACCAGTAAGTCGGTTCAGTCATAAATATGTGAGACCTTTTGTCCGAGAAAAAAAGAATTTCAGAGGTAGGAATTATGAAACTGAGCCCTCTTGTGTTACTCATGGAGACACCAAGGGGAAAGACCTACAACCTTAACCAAACTGATGGTCCATGAACAGTGGCAGACCCAGGATTAGAACTCAAGTCTCTCAGAAATGCATTGCAGGCCAGGGTTATGGGAACAAAAGCACACCTGGAAAAAGCACAACACTTAATTGATTTATGGCCCCCAACTTCTACTTAGATGAGTGCTTTGTTGAGAATCTTATCACCAAAACAATTGTCATATGCAGTCTCCCAATGAAATAAAGAATCAGTCCATGCATGTAAGATCCCTTCTTGATGAAGACACCATTGCCTTCAATAAGAGATCTAGGGGAGCCTAGGTGGCTCAGTCAGTTAAGTGTTAGACTTCAGCTCAGGTTATGATCTCACAGCTCATGGGTTCCAACTCCACATCAGGCTCTGTGCTGACAGAGCAGAGCAGAGCCTGGAGCCGCTTCAGATTCTGTGTCTCCCTCTCTTTCTGCCCCTCCCCTGTGCATACTCTGTCTCTCTCTCAAAAATAAATAAACATTTAAAAATCTTTTCAAAATAAATGAATAAAGGAATTCTGGGAAAGTCAGTTAAAAGAACAGGCATCTTTGGATTGCTGGTGAGATCCAGAAAAATGTACAGAAGCTTCTACAGAATAGAAATTAGGAGGAATTCAGGAATTCTGGAGCTAAGACTTGGAGATGAACAACTGTACAGAGTTCCTATCATTATTCCCATTTTATAAATGAGTAAACTGAGGTTTACAGATCATGATTAGCTTTCCTAGAAATACATATATATATGTATGTGTATATACATATATATATATATATATATATATATATATATATATATATATATATATATATTAAAGTCTACGATCTCAAAGCTCCCATTTCATAAGAACTAAGCAAGGCTAAACGCTACAACATGACTAAAATTCTTCAAACTGCCAGCATGATGGCTACAGTCAGATTTAAAGGATTTCTTTGCGGAATGACACTTTTACCTTGTCAGGGCCTCTTTAGTATAGACAAAATTAAAGACTGAATGTATCTCTTTATCAGACAAGGTATGAAGACCATTCTCCAACTGCCGAGCACTTATTTTAATCAAACTTTCACAAATACAGTATTTCTTCTCCAGTTGACTAGAAACAGAGGCCATCTTTTAGTTTTGTATATTGAACATTCATACAGCGATGTCTTCAAATGCTTTTAGCTAAAAGACTATAATGTTTCATGTCAGCTACCTGTTAAAACTCAGCAACACTACCAACTGTGGTAAACTTAAATTTTTCTTGGCATTTTACCCTGTGACACAAATGTGTGAAAAAGAGAAATAAGAAAGCAATAGTGATAAGCATAGAACTCAGACAGTATAACAAAGATGGGATCTCTAGATAGGTTCAGAGTTGAAAAATCCTGGCACTCAATTGAACACACCCTCTCGATTTAAGAAGATTAAACTTGTGGTTCAACAGTGGGTGGGAAAGGAATGGAGGGGACAGGAGAGGAGGAGAAATGCAAAAAACATATACAGAATTCTGGAAATAAATCACTAAAGGATGTTTGTAAAAGGGAAGGGATAATTGATACAATATTTTTTAGCTCTTTAGGACTAGAACTATCTTCAAACTCTTGCCACCCAAGAGAGACTTGTCATATTTTTCTTTCTTATATTCCTACTAAATAAAAAGGACGATAATAGGATCCATTTAAAAGCCTCGTAGGGTTTGTGGTAGGCAGCTTCAGACATGGATCCCAAAATCCTCACCTCTAGTAAACACACCCTTGTGTGTTACTCCCCTTGAGTGTGGCTGTAAAAGTGACCTCTGGTGATGGGCTGTCACCTCCATGATTCCCTAACAAGACTGTGACTTCCATCTTGCTAACACACTCTTCCCCTTGTTTGCTCACTCTGGTGAAGAAAGCTGCCTTGTTGTAAGATGCTCTGTGGAGAAGCCCAGGTGGCAAAGAACCAAGGAAAGCTTCCACCTTCCACCTATCAGCTCATGAGGAAATGAAGCCTTTTAATACCCACATGACTGAATAAGTCTTGATTGAACAGTCAAGATGCAAGGTGACTGCAATCTTTTAAGAAGACTGTGAAACAAGATCCAGATAAGCCACACCTCGGTTCCTGACCCACTGAACCTGTCAGATGATAAATGTTTAAACATCTTTAAAGCCACTGAGTTTTGGGGCAATTTGTCATACGGCAATAGGTAACTAATACAGACTTAAAACATACATTGCCACCATGTCATAAACAACCCCGAATGCTGTTAAAAATCAAAGATTCTACCTGAACGAGCAGGTATCATGAGGAAAAAAAAAACCCAAAACTAAAATAGCTCTTTGTTAGTATGACAAAGTATCCAGGGTCATATATTACACATTTCTCTTTAGCCAGAATATGTTACATCATTTCCTTTAACCAGCTAAATTACATTTGACTCTAAGTATTGGCAAGGTTTTATTATTATTATTATTATTATTATTATTATTAACCTTGAATAGAATAAATAAGTCTTTAGATCTGTGACAAAAGTGATGTTTTGGGGGCACCTGGGTGGCTCAGTCGGTTGAGCGTCAGACTTCAGCTCAGGTCATGATCTCGCAATTTGTGAGTTCAAGCCCTACATGGGCTCTGTGCTGACAGCTCAGAGCCTGGAGACTGCTTTAGATTCTGTCTCCCACTCTTTAAAAAAAAAAAAAAAAAAAAAAAAGTGATGTTTTGACAATACAAAAGTGTGCAGATGGTAACTAATAACAAAACCCAAAAGATTACTGGATATGAAATTATTTTCTCCCTCAACTAAATTTCCATGTACCATGTTTGTAAAAGATATAGTTTTTTGTGGCCATAGACTTCAAAAGAGTACAAATTCACCCACTATTTATGAACAGTAATTACCTTTCAAAACTAAAGTTAGAGTTTTGGGATGGAACCACCACAATATTTTTTAAAAGTCAGAGCAGGTCAGGGCCCTAAAGCACTTACTCAGATCTTTCATGTGATAAAGACCTAGCATTAATCATGGTGAGGCACTGCGATATGAAAGTGATGAAGAGATAGTTTAATGCACAGTTCAGTTTATGCCACTGATCCAGTAGCAAAACTCATAACTAAGAAGCCATAAATCTACTTAACAATACTATCATTTAGCCAGTATTTCTCTTTGCCAAAGAATAATGTGCAACTGCCAGATGTTTTGCTGAAATTCAAGTAACTTATGAACACAAACAATATGGCAACACTAGGAATACAAAGATTAGTAAGATATGATCCTTACTCCCCAGGAGCTCATAATTTTGAAAACAGGAAAAACTCTATCTTGGCATCCTTCCAACTTTCCAGAACAGTAATCTCATAAAAGTGAGTCATCCTACATTTCATCTTCTTACTCTTAGCTATATCCTGCTATAAAATTAAAATACATCTTTTTTTCCCTTGGTGTTTACAAGTTCCGAATATTTATAGACTTATGTCTCTACTTCACTGTATTTCAGCCAAGATGACTATGTTTAGTTCCTCTTCTCCTTTCTTTTTAAAGCAATTCCTCAATATAAGTAATCTTTTTAGTGACTTTGTTTAAATTCTTTATTTCTGGTATTAAATTCTAGGATCCAAATGATATAGCTAAATACTATTACAGAAATGTAATCAATCACAATGAAAAACCCCAACCTTCTTTGATGATAAAATGCTTCTTTTGTAAAGTCCCAAACACTGATTTTTATTTATTTTTTAAGTTTGGGGGGTTTATGCTATTACACTGCAAATTCACATTTACTCTAACACCTTAATTATATGAATATGCAGAGATCATACACACTCTGAAACGGTGACTAACAAAGAGTATAAAGCCAAATTTCTGACAGCAATAGGAAATGAAGCATTAAGAAACCACTTGCTGACTGAAACTGCAACTCTATTAAGCTCACACAAAAAATAATTTCCACATGTCCCCATCATGCTTTCAACACCACATTCATATTTGATATGCTTTATATTTCTATACCTACTATAGAATACAGCTCCAGTAAGCATACAGTTTAAATCTCCTACTTCTGAAAATACTTTGGCAAAACCATGACAATGTGGTCCAGCTATCAGGACTCATGATCAGTGAAAAGAATTGAGTAGGTTCTCACAGGGCAGATTCCAACTTGGTTCAAAGTTTCTAATATTATTAGTTACTTAGTTAAAGAATAGAGGCATTCAATGAAAATAAGCAAAATTATGAACATGTGCTATACAGGGTCAGAACCATATTCAGAATATATTTTCAACACTGTGCTCAGGCTACTGATGAAGTAATAATCATCATTGGTGGCTTCTTTAATGGCAAAAAAAATTTCATTCTATTGCTCCCTAATTTTGTTTTTTAGGTAAACTCTACGCCACAGGTTAGGCTTGAACTCACAACCCTGAGATCAAGAGTTGTGTGTTCTACCAACTGAGCCAGCCAGGTACCCCTGTTGCTCACAAACTTTTATTACCAAAAACAAACAAACCCCCTAGCCTGAAATTTAGGGCCTTCCTTTTTTTTTTTTTTTTAAGTAGTTTATTGTCAAATTAGTTTCCATACAACACCCAGTGCTCTTCCCAACAAGTGCCCTCCTCCATCACCACCACCTCTTTTCCTCCCTCCTCCTTCAACCCTCAGTTCGTTTTCAGTATTCAATAGTCTCTCAAGTTTTGCGTCCCTCTCTCTCCCCAACTCTCTTTCCCTCTTCCCCTCCCCTTGGTCCTCCATTAGGTTTTTCCTGTTCTCCTGTTAGACCTGAGTGCAAACATATGGTATCTGTCCTTCTCTGCCTGACTTATTTCGCTTAGCATGACACCCTCGAGGTCCATCCACTTTCCTACAAATGGCCAGATTTCATTCTTTCTCATTGTAGGGCCTTCCTTAATCAGGCTCCAACCAGTATCTTTCTAGCCTTAACCACACCCTATCACAATTCAGCTTATCCAAATTGGAGACAGACAGAACTCCATGCCCTTTTGGGATAATTCAAATGTTTTCTCACCTCAGAAGTTTTTATACCCAACACTCCCTTAGGTTACCCTCCTCTCTCAAATCTCTGCTTAGGGTGTCAGCACGGCCAAGTGGTCTAAGGTGCCAGACTCAAACTTTGTCTCAAATCTCTATTGAAATTCTACTATCCTTCAATGTCTAGTTCAAGTGGCAGCTCTCTGAAGCTTTCCCTCATCCCTTCCTCATAACCTCTTCTAACCTTGAGTAGCATTTAATCTGTGCCTGTCACATAGCCAGGATCACATTCTTTCTCATCTATCTTACAGCATAACTGTTTATGTTTCTTCTCTCAGAGTAAGCTCTGGAGAAGGCCTTTTATGCAATCATATGTGAGGGGCACCTGGGTGGATCAGTCGGTTAAGCGTCCAGCTTCGGCTCAGGTCATGATCTCATGGTTCGTGGGTTCGAGCCCCATGTCGGGCTCTGTGCTGACATCACAGCTCAGAGCCTGAAGCCTGCTTCAGATTCTGTATCTCCCTCTCTGACCCTCCCCTGCTCATGCTATCTCTCTCTGTCTCTCAAAAATAAATTAAAAAACATTTAAAAAAAGAAAATTTTAATGCAATCATATGTGTACTGTCCCCATCCATCCTTGCCTTAGACATACAAGGTAATAATAAATATTTATTGAGGACAGTGTGTTGAAATATATAAACACGTTACTTGATCCAAAAGCATATCATAATAATCTATTCTTACTCAAATTTATTCACTGAGGAAATATTTACTCAGTACCTGTTGTGTACAAGTACTACTAGTGTGCCAAAATGAATCATGGACCCTGCTCTCTCAAGAAGTGTCTGGTCTAGAAGATGATCTAAGACAGCCACATAAATTACTATAATACTAACAGGTAAATGCTATTAAGAGAAGTAAAGAAGTAAAACAGCAACCAACAAGAAGAGATTATTTCCGAGTAGGAATGGATATGAGAATAAGTTTTCACATTTGTGCAGGTCCTCACAGACAGGTAGTATTTGAATATGTACAGATGGGGTAATAAATAAAGGCCACTGAGGCAGGAAATCTCAAGATGACACAGGGAACAATCAATAGTTTAGTATAATATAGTATAGTGCAAGTGAAAGATTATAGGATTGGGATAAAGAAAAATTCTAAAGACAGTTGGAGCTATATCTGCTATGACCTTGAAAGCCTAATAAGGAACTCGTCTGTAAGCAATGAGGCACTATTTCAAAGTTCTTGATCAGGAGCTGTGTAATCATCTAGAAGGTATACAGTGGATGGAAGGGAAAGAGATTGTTTGTAAGGAGAAAGTTAAGACTTGTACCTTACTGTAAGAAAGAGATAATAAAGGCCCGAACCAGGAACGAGGCACTAGGATGGAAACAGACAAATGGAAGAGATACTTTAGAGGTGAAACTGACAAGACTTCGCAAGTCTAAATGTACAGAACAAGGGTTTGCAAGGGGTAAAAGAACTTTTTAGGCTGAAAGGAGGGTGATGCCAGAACTAAAATAGACACTGCACCAAGCCAGCAAAAAGAAAGCCAACAAAAAGAAAACCAAGTCCTAGTCCTCCTGAGTTTTAGTCCCAGTGGACACTCAGGTGACATCAGAAAGAAAATCTGCTAATCTATGCTATTTAGAATAAAATACACAATGTTGTGAAAAAAGAGAAGAGGTGAAATTAGTCAATCTTCAATAAAAGATTCTGATGGATGATTCAAACATGATCATGACCTCAAAAATAACTCACATAGGTTATGTTAATTACATAGCAAATTAATATCCAAAATCATTTATGAAGGAGAGGTTTTGATCTAGAACAACCTCATGTAACCACAGAAAAGTGTGCTGTTTCATGGTTAATAGTAAAGTGGGTAGATGGAAGTCTTTGAGAACCTTACAGTTCAAAATTATGAGGTGAAATGCCTCTATTGAAATGGTGAGTCTATCATTGTGGTCACTGTCATTTGGCTCCAATTTATCTTCGATGCCACAGCAAGAGATGGTCAAGTCAGACGACAAGGCCTCACAGGGTAGCCACAGGTACTAACTACATCTTCTATTCATTCCTTTCTATAATAAGTACTTTTCCTCAATTAGCAAATCTGAGTCAACCTAGATTCATCCCTAACATATCCCTAAAATCTCCAAAAGTCTAAGAAATAATGATCGTGAAACCACTTTTTCAAGGAGAGTTGGGAATAAAACTTCGAATTTTAACCTCATGATTATTACAAACTATTCAATGCCCATATTTTCTTACAAATAAAAAAATCTCATCAACGTAAACTAAAATAACAAAAATGCAAAGATAACTGGCATAGAATCTGACATTAACAAATGTTTGTTGCATGTGGACTGAAAAAAAAAAATCAAACATTTGATTTGTTAATAATACTGATAACAACCTTTATTGATAATACTGCTAATATTCTATTTACTGGACGCAATGTCATTATTTCAATTCAGCTCATAAGGAAAAAAAACCAAAAACTCAATCTTTAATTATTAATGTTTTTACTGAAAATGAGCAATACTATGAAGAACAAAATGGACTAAAAGGTACTTATTGCACTATGACTATTCCATTAAGATTATACCAATAATTCATTGAAAACCACACTGACATTTTATAGCTATGTATAAATATAATGGAAGAACATACACCAAGTGTTAACAATGGTAATCTTTTCATCGTAGGCTTATAGGTGATTTTTATTTCCCTCTTTTTTGCTTTTATGTGTTTTTAAATTTTTTCTATAATCAATGTTTATAATAATTGTACCAAGAAGAAAAAGTACTTCTTAAGAGAGGGGGAAAAATATATTGATCAATTTAAAAGAAACATACTTACCAGATCTCTGTGAAGCACCCAATTTGCATGGAGGTAATGGATACCGTCAAGAATCTGGTAAAGTAATGATTTAACCATAGATCTCGGCAACTGCATGGGTTTTTTATTTGCTTTTGATGCACGGTGAAACTTAATAATGTGCTGAAAATTAAAAACAAAACATACTATTATAATATAGTCTCTGCTAATATTTATATCAATAAAACACAATCAAGTCTGCAATCAATTCCCTACATTAAAAAATTACTTATTAAAGGCCAATAATGACACAAAGAAAAAGAATTTGAATAATAAGGTCAACCAAAAGGGACCTGTATTGGGGGTGAATGTGACAATGTTATTGTGGGTATAATAACTAGATTTACTGAAACCCTTAAGATTTTCATTAAATAGAACCAAAAGGTAAAAAGCACTGATACTTGAAAGACTGCATAAAACCAGTACTAGTTCTGGGGCACCTGGGAGGCTCAGTCGGTTGAGTGTGCGATTTCGACTCAGGTCATGATTTCATGGTTTGTGAGTTGAAGCCCCGCGTCAGGCTCTGTGCTGACAGCTTATAGAGCCTGGAGCCTGCTTCAGATTCTGTGACTCCGTCTCTCTCTGCCCCTCCCCCACTTGCGCTCTGTCAAAAATAAGTAAACATCAAAATATTTTTTTAAAAATACTACCAGTTGAAAAAATAGTGCTAGTTGTATTCTCTACTGACAGAATGAAAGATTAAAAGAAAAAAATACTCTGCAAATCTTTGCTAATCTTAAAAAATATTTTATTTTAATCAAACTCCATGCCATACATGGGGGTCAAACTCACAACGCTGTGATCAAGCATCACATACTCTACCAACGGAGCTGGCCACACACCCTTAAATTTTTACTATTCTATAAAAAGTTAGCATTTAGTACATTTGTATAATGTCTCTAACTATGTGTACATTTGAATTACTGCAAAGTTCTGCCTTCTTTTGGCACAGAATGAAATTAGGATGTATTCCTAGTAGTTAATATAAATTAGGAAATCACTAGAAAGGAGGAAGGAGAGAAAAAGGTGGAACGCAATCGCACTGAAATAAATACAACTTGGGACGACTAGGTGGGTGGCTCAGTCAGTTAAGCGTCTAACTTTGGCTCAGGTCATGATCTCGTGGTTCATGAGTTCAAGCTGAACTCTGTGCTGACAGCTCAGAGCCTGGAGCTGCTTTGGATTTTGTGTCTCTCCCTCTGTTCCTCCCCTCCTTGTACTCTCTCTCAAAAATAAATTTTAAAAATTAAAAAAAAAAACTGGATCACTATATTCAAATTTTTATGTTCACCTGTGATTTTGTAGGTTACAACACTATTATGATAGGGAAGAAATGCTACCTGCCGCCCAAACCTCCACCTCCATCTTCACCTCACCCCTGTGCAAAACATGACATGATGGGTATCAAAGGTCATTTTAAACCCCCATTAGAAGACACTAGCAAAACTATCAACAATGCTCCACTAACTTTAAAATGGCCAAATAGGGGCGCCTGGGTGGCTCAGTCAGTTAAGCGTCCGACTTCTGCTCGGGTCATGATGTCACAGTGCATGGGTTTGAGCCCTGCATTGGGCTCTGTGCTGACAGCTCAGAGCCTGGAGCCTGTTTCAGATTCTGTCTGTCTGTCTGTCTGTCTGTCTCTCTCTCTCTCTCTCTTGCTCGCTTGCGTGCGCTCTGCCCCTCCCCCGCTCACTGTCTCTCTCTCAAAAGAAAATAAAGGCATAAAAAATTTTTTTAATAAAAAAATAAAATGGCCAAATGGCAGTGAAAAATTTTAACCTATTAACATAGCTTTCTTGCTTTTTATAAGTTGTTTAACAACATGTACTTTATTTAAAGGAATAATAGAAAATTAGGGTTTATATGGAGCAGCAGTATACAAAAAATATATAATAGGAGCTATCCATGTATAACTTTGAACATTTTATAACCACATCAAAAAAACCCCAAAATTAATGTAACATATTTTAATTAACCTACTATATTCAAAATATTATCATTTCAACATAGACTCAACATAAAAATATTAATGGATAGTTTATTTATTTTTCATACTAAGTCTTCAAAAGTCAGTGTGTATTTTACATTTACAGTACGTCTCAACTGAGACCAGCCACGCTTCAGGTGCTCACAAGGCACGCGTGGCCGAGGGCCATCAGGTTACAAACAACACGGCTCTACAGGGCCTGACCGGTCCAATGCACTGCATGTTCTTTCGACATACCACCGATGTTCAAAGTGAAGTATGTACGTTATCAGGTAAACCTTGGTAGATCCAGGGAAATGGGGAAAACCTAGTTTTTATGAATACCCATGAAAAGAATGGAGAAAAATTCACTGGACATTCTTATCAAATATGCTGTAATAGCGTAAACTCTGAAAGCTCCTTAAAGACCGAGAAGTCTGTCAAAGTTATTCCTAAACAGATGTGTTAATTTATATAGAAGACAAACCACACAACGTTAAGTCAAAATTTGAACTTTCTGCCAAGTTTGACTTTTTTTTTTTTTTTTTTACTTTTAGCAACTCTTTGGATAAAATGTTTAAGCACACTGATTCCTAACTTAAAAAATTTAGAATTACAATTTTTGGCTAATATTTGTAAAACCATGTATGTACTTCTATTTGGTGGAGTCGGTTTTAAATGCCAAAATGTTGCAAGAGATTGACCTTAACTTAGGGAAATTACTTACAAGTATATAACTGGTGAAACTTGAACTATGGTGTGTACCACAAATGAAAGCTATTTTCACTACATATATCAGTAAACTGCCATTAATTACTTGCATAAAATTACAGTCTCGTATATATTAATACTTTCTGAAGTACAATTTATGAATATTACAAATATTATCTTCCTGGTATAATAGCATGAAAATGCTCATTGCTCAAATTATTTTAAATCTGCATTTACATTTATTATATTTACTTTGAACTCTGGTCAACAGAGCAAGTTTTGTCTTATGCATATTAGCAATATGTAGTGCATACATTTCTTTCTCCATACCTACATGAAAAGAGTCCTAAAAATAAAGTGAGTTTGAACTTACCCACAAATCATGTTCTGCATAATCAAAGAGCAGCCACACCTTCCTGTCGCTGTGAGAAAGGAACACCTTCTGCAATGCGATCACATTAGGGTGCTTCAATTCTCGTAAAAGCTGAATGAATGCAAGAGAAAGAGAGGGTCACTCTCCTGCTAGCAAGGAGTGGGGAATGATGAATTTTCTATAACGTTAAACTGAAATCTTTGAAATTTTAAGCAAAATAAGATTTTTTAAAAAAATAACCCTACTGGGGCACCTGGGTGGCTCAGCTGGTTGAGTGTCCTACTCTTTATTTCGGCTCAGGTCATGATCTCATGGTTCATGGGTTCGAGCCCTGCATCGGGCTCTGCTTGGGATTCTCTCTCCTTCTCTCTCTGCCCCTCCCCACTTGTGTGTACTCTCTCTGTCTCTCAAAATAAATAAATAAACATTTTAAAAAATACCCCTACTCTGAGATAAGTTCTGTCAACATCTTGGTGCATATTCTTTCAATTCTTTTTCTATGTGTATGTGAATGTTTTTAAATGGGGTTATTTTGGGTCACGTTGGTGGCCCCTTCCGCTAAGCGTCTGACTCTTGATTTCAGCTCAAGTCATGATCTCAAGGTTGTGAGCCCTGCAGTGTGGAACCTACTTGGGATTCTGACTCTCTCTGCCCCTTCACTGCTCATGCTTGTAATCTCTCCGTCAAAATAAGTAAATAAACATTTAAAAAAATAAATAAAATGGGATCATTTTAAGTAGCAAAATGTAAAATGGTAAACAAAAGCAGTATCTTATCACTAAATGATTAAATATATTTTGGAATGTATCTTTTTTGCTGTTGAGGGACAGAAACCACATATTAATACTGTCTTTATCTACTCTAGCACAGTATATGCTCAGTAAATATTTGACAAAAGAAGGAAAGATATTTGACAAATCTCTATACTTACCCATTCCTAGAGCATGTGGTTGAGGATTTTTTTGGAAAGCAGTGAGTATAAGATAATGACTCTCATACCCACTGATTTAAAAAAAAAAAATTGGTGTGGAGAAGAGGCCCTATAAATAGAGAAAGGAATAGGCCCTCACAGAGTAGAACCTGGACCATGATAAAAAGAAGGAAATCAGAAGAAGACAGACCAGATCAGCAAGTGAAAACTTAGCGGCACAGAACAGGCAGTTGCTTGATAAAATATTTAGCAACAATAACTTGAGCTGTCGAAGATGAAAGCCTATAAACATAAACATGCCTGCCACAGGCTGTCCTCAACCAGGGTTCAGATTTAACACAAACATATTCAATTTGATATTTTGAATGTCTTTTATTTATTTCATATTTTTTATTTTATTTGAGAGAGAGAGAGAGAGAGAGAAAGAGAGAGACAGAGTGTGTGTGCGCATGTGAGTGGGGAAGTGGGGCAGAGGGAGAGAAAGAATTCCAAGCAGACTCCATACTCAGTGCTGAGCCGGACGCAGGGCTCAATCCCACAATCCTGGCATCCTGACCCGAGCAGAAATCGAGAGTTGGACACTCAACTGACTGAGCCACTGGGGCACCCCTGAATGCTTTTTGAATATAAAACTGTGTGGGAGATACACAAAGGGAGAGGGAGCAAAATTTCTACTGGATACTTTCTGTGTGTAAGATGGTTATATATACATGTTTTTCTCTCATTTAATCCTTGCAACTACCCTATGGGGTACACGGAACCTGAAGTCCAGTGTAATAAAAATAACTTGAACAAAATCAAACACCTAGAAAGAGAAGAGGCTTGGATTTAAATAGATCTGCATAATTCCAAGTCCATGCTTTTTCCATTGTGGCTAAAGTCCTTGTCTTTTTTTTTTTTTTAATGTTTATTTCATTTTTGAGACAGAGAAAGAAAGAGAGCACTAGCGGGGGAGAAGTGAGGGAGATACAGAATCTGAAGCAGGCTCCAGGCTCTGAACTGTCAGCACAGAACCCTACATGGGGCTTGAACTCACAAACTGTTAGATCACAACCTGAGGTAAAGTCAGAAGCTCAACTGACTGAACTACCAAGGCGCCCCTAAAGTTTCTTGTCAAGACAGACATACAAATAGACCAATGAGACAAAAGAAAAATGAATTGCCTACCCATTCTAATAACTTTAAATGAGTTAAAGTAAACCTTGAGTGCCTGTGCTGGAATCCCATAAAAATCAGGTGAACTCCATCTCTGGAACGTTTATAAATTACTTCCCAGCTGCCTAATTCTTCACTACTTTCGATGTTAGGTTTCCCTGTTCTTCAGTTCTCTCGTTTTGGCTCTGTACTTCAGCTCTTTCTCTTCACCTGCACTTTGACCACTTTTTCTGGAAGGTGCTCTACCAGCTCTAATTTGGGCATAGTTCCCGGATATGACCCCCTGACTTCTCCCTCAACCCACATGCCCTGAGACACAGCTAAGAGGTTAAGAGTTAGGGTGGGCTGGGCTGCCCCTAGACAGCCTTCTACTTTTCAGTCTGCCTCAGGATTCTATCCATATTTCCTATTGGATCTAGGTGCAAAGGAGGAGCTGGAAAGAAATATCCAGGGAAGATATAATAGTCCTACTCCCTTGGTGGGAAGGGGGAGGGGGCCGATTACATGGGTGCTCAGCTCTCAGCTGCTATCTGTTCCCTCTGCCGAAGCAATGTTAAACAGCGCTGCTCCTTGCTTCAAGTGCCAAGTATTAGACATAACATCCTCCTAATTAATAGCTGAATCAGAGAAAGTGCTGTTTTGGAGAGATGCAGAGCTGAATTCCAGACAGTTTAATGCTTTTGAATGTTTTAGGCTCCCAGATTCAGGGGGTTGATACATTGAATGGCCCCACTTACCATGGTCAACTTTTAAGCACGTGGACACTGGTAAGAAGTCTCACTGCAGGTGCAATGCCTTGTTACCCTCTCTTTCTGACTCCTGGTGTTGATGAACTTAGAAAGTTTGGCTTTATTATATCTCCACCCAAAATACATTGTCTTTGTTGCCTTCAGTAGAAGGGAAAGTGAAACTCACTTTCCAAAAATCAAAAGTACATAAAAGATACCTCATTACCACCCCTGCCCCTAGTGACCCTAGTCTCTCTTGACCGCTAGAATTAACAACTTTTATTAGTTAATCCTTCCAGTGTTTCTTTATGGAAATAAAGCAAACCGAATATATTTTTTTAATCTGTCCTTATTTACTCAAAAGATAGCACTTAGCTTTTTCTTAGCACAATCTATCTTGGAAATCCCTCAATATCAGTACAATACTAGTATGTAGAAATCTTTCTTTATCTTTCTTTTTTTAATGTGAGTTCAAGCCTGACACAGGGCTCGAACTCACAAACCATGAGATCATGGCCTAAGCTGAAGTCAGACACCCAACTGATTGAGCCACCCAGGCTCCCCTCTTTATCTTTTTTATAGCAGCAATGTATTTCTAGGTCTTTTTTATTATTATTATTGTGGTAAAATATACAAAATATGAAATTTACCATTTTAACCATTTTCCAGTGTACAGTTCAATGGCATTAAGTATATTCACACTGTTGTGCAGCAATCACCACTATCCTTTCTCTAGAACTTTTTTAGCATCTCAAACTGAAACCCAGTCCCATTAAACAATATGGCCCCTGAGAAACACTACTCTACTTTCTATCTCTGTGATTTGACTATTCCAGGCAACTCCTGTAAGTGAAATCATATAATATTTGTCTTTTTGTGACTGCCTTCTTTCATTTAAGGTGTCTCCAAGGTTCATCCATGTTATAGCATATGTCAGAATTTCTTTCCTTTTGAAGGCTAAATAATATTCCATTGTGTGTACATAACACATTTATTTATCTATTCATCCCTTCCATCATCCCATGGATATCTGGGTTGATTCCACCTTTTGACTATTATGAATGAATAATGTTTTCTTGAACACTGATGTATAAATATCTCTTAGAGTACCTTCTTTTATATATTTAGGAGAAAAACTGGTGGATCCTATGGTAATTCTACATTTAATTTTTTTTGAGAAACCACCATATAGGTTTCCTTTTAATATGACCTACAGGAGAGAAAAGTATAGAGTTTTCAACTGCATGTATTTAGTAGAAATGTTTTCTTAACCTCCAAATTTGCATTTTCTAGTACAGCAATTTCTGCGTATCTGCTGAGTCTCTCCTACCCTACAGGTCTCTGTAAGTCACTGAACATTAGTGTGAAGGCAGATGAGGCGAAGAAATAGCAAGCTAATGTTACCTCTGCCTATTCTGTTTTTCCTTCAAATTTGTCTTTCACTCTACAGTCAAAGAGATGTTTCAAAAATATAAAACTGATCATCTCCGACACCAGCAACAGGTCTAAGGAAGTAAAACATTAGTAAAACTGGGCAAAGTCCAAATAACGAGGTGCCCTGTAAGCCATGCAGAAGTGTCACAAGTAGGGTTCTTTAGTATCACTGGAAACTGGCTGGGCACAGGGGGTTAATGGAGAGGCCAGCTGATATGAAAGGTATCATAGTTCGACTATCTTCTGTGTGTGTCTCATGGTCAGGCCACTGAACAAGCAAGTTTGAGGGTGAGTTGAAGATAACTCTCAGATTTAGCCCCACAGAATCATCTGTACTTTTACGTGTATTTATATTCATATACTTTTATATCGCTTTAACAGTTTACAACTGCCCCCCTACTTAAACCTTGAGGGCAATTTAAAAATACACCTATATCCCCAGGGACTAACACAGACCTGGAAACATAGAAGCCCTGTTTTCAGTGATCTCATCTAGTTTGAGGGCTTCAAATGTCACCTATGTCATGAACTCCCGGATGCTTATCTCTAGCTGACACATCTCCCCTGAATTCCAGCGATGCATATCAACATCTCTACTTGAATGTCAAAGAGCCAAAACTAAGGTGATAATCTCCACCTCCCTTGACCTCTACCTCAACTGCTCTTCCCCAGGCTCGGTTGATAGCAACTTCGTCATTCCAGTTACTTAGGTAAACAACTTCAGACTTTAGCTCTATTTGCAATATACCTCCCCAGTGAGTCCTCCCCAGACCTTCTATTTGAAATTATAACCTCCCTCTCCACCTTTTTCTGCAAAGTACTATCACTACCAAACATATTATAGCTCTCTATCCCTTATCTATAATTCTGAAGAGCTCAGAAAACCAAAAGCTTAGGGCACCTGGGTGGCTCAGTCAGTTAAGGATCTGACTCTTGATTTTGGTTCAGGTCATGATACCACAGTTTGTGAGACTGAGCCCTACATTGGGTTCTGTGCTCACAGTGTGGAGCCTGGTTGGGATTCTCTCTGCCCCTCCCCTGCTCGCTCGCTCGCTCGCTCGCTCGCTCTCGCTCTCTCTCTCTCTCTCCCTCTCTCAAAATAAATAAATAAACATTAAGAAAGAAAGAAATTGAGAGAGAGAAAGAGAGAGAGAGAGTGTGTGTGAGAGAGAGAGAGAGAGAAAGAGAGAGAGAGTGAGAGGAGGGAGGAAAGAAGGGAGGGAAGGAAGAAAACCAAAAGCTTTCTAGGAGTATGATCATATAGGAAAAAAATTTAACTTCAATGGAAAAATAAATGAACTGTCAAGGGAGCATCCTTTTAGGTTATTGGATTCTGATTCAATAGAAGCTATTTTACAACTCTGTACAGCATAGCTAACTGATAACAATGCAAAGTAATTCTCGTCTGTACACCTCCAAATTGTCCTCTCCAGTAGAGGTTCATTGACTTCCCTCTCTCATTATAAAAAAGGCCAGTTTTGCTTCAACTTGCACATCATTTTAATTTGCCTGATCTATAAATATGCCTGTTCTAGGGATTGTCCTTTGAATGGGCTATACCATCTCCTGGGTTCCTTCATTTACTCATGCAAATGTGTCCATCTTGTATCTGTATCACATCCTAATTTTACCTGTTTTTGAAAATTATCCTTTAATACTCGTTTTATAGAAATATCTCACTTGCACTCATTGAAGCTGGTACAGCCTTTATTCACTCAACTGTGAATGTGCACACTTCTATACTAAAGAATATTAAAAGGTTTGCTTCCCTGGGGGCTAGATAACATAACATATATACATATTATCTTTCTAAAATCTTTTTAAAATTTTTGAGTCTAAAATACATCTGTTCCTGGGGCTTTATTTAAGGAATTGTGGACCTACATATTGTTTATCTGTTTTATCTTGTTTATCACCTCTCTCCATTAACGTATAACCTCCATGAAGGCAAAGTTTTTGTTGGTTTTATACCGTCAGTGCTTAAAATGGTGCCTGGCACACAGTAAGCACTCAGTAAATCTCAAATGTCAAAAGAATTAAATCTGCTGAACTTACCTAGTTCTTACAGAAGAAACCTGTAAATAGCTTGGAATATTGTAAAACTTTGGTATCCTTCCTAAAGGTGTTTTGAATGATTTTGTTTTTAATAAACTGAACAGACTATGTCTAAAAATAGTTTTTCTAACGATACTGACTTTCCTCAGGCTATATTTATTTTAGGCTTAAAAAGGAATAGTTATCTCCACTAGCGCCCACAATACCAGAAGTGCAAGTGTGAGGCTTTAATGTAAAGAGCAGAAACACGGCTCCTAACAGCTATGGGTGAAGTATTTAACCTGTGTAGAACCTGAAAAGCCAAAGGATACAATGAGGGTGCTTCCTGAAAGGGAAGCACTATAAAATTCTAACGAAAATGTACACAGGAAAAAGGGAGACAGGGGGACACACCCCAGGAACAAGGAGAGATTCATCCAAACACTGGTTACCCTCAAGGCATAACCGAATGCTAGACCCAAAATAATTGACACTCAAGAGTGTATTCGTTACCCTTATTTGCTGAAGCAAACAATTTTTCAACCACTATTTACTGAAGAAACAAATGAACAAAAACAGTAAATATAAATGTCCAATAATAAGATTGATGAGTAAATTATGGTATATCAACATGCTGTTGTCTCACACGCGTATGCCTAGAGTTTTTGAATACATGAGAAAAGATTTATACTATAATATTGTGATGTAACATAAAAAGGCTGAAAAATATTAAATGTTTATAAAATAGGAAATACATTAAAATATAACATTAACATTCTGGGTGACTTTTAGTGCTTTCTATTTTTTTATATTACAGGTTTTCTATAATGAGCATTACTCTTAGAATTTAAAAACTCACACACATCCACACACATGTGCACACACCCCAAAAGACAGTTCTTTCTCTCCAGAAATCTACCTGCTAACATAAGATACTATCAAACGATCACTGCTTCTTATGTGGTTGGCCTGAAAAGGGACACAAAGAAAGAAGGAGATGGTTGTGCTTGTACTTAACCTTAATTCTTGGAAATATCAGATTGTACCAATGGACTTGAACATGACATTATGGAACTACAGATATGCTTTAATCATATCTAAACAATAGTTAAGTATAATATGATTTTCCTGTTACAATCCAACACTGTTTTTTTTTTAAATTTTTTTAATGTTTTATTTATTTTGAGAGAGACAGAGAGCATGAGCAGGGGAGGGTCAGAGCGAGAGGGAGACACAGAATCTGAAGACAGGCTCCAGGCTTTGAACTAGCTGTCAGCACAGAGTCCAACGCAGGGCTTGTACCCACGAACCGTGAGATCATGATCTGAGCCTAAGTCAGATGCTTAACCGACTAAGCCACTCAGGCACCCCACAATCCAACACTGTTAACATCTCCTGCGACAGATGCAGAGGGTACTAAAATGATCTCAAAGGAGCCTAATGAAGAATGTGCAATGAGCATGCCAAGATTTTATCTGATCTTCCTTCAAGAGCATATAAGTGACCATAAAGATTATCTAGTTTTTCTCTGTCCTAAACAGATAATAAATAATAAACTTTTGTCTCTAAGGTACTACTTAGGATTCTGACTCAGTATGGGGAGCCTTGGGCTAGACTAACAATTACAGAATCCATTTTTAATTTTTATCCACACATTTTTCTTCCCCTCTTATCCCGTGCTTCTGTTCTCCAAGTCTCTGATGCCCCCATGGGTTCCAGATTCTCTTTTAGGGAATCTGAATGGAAACGGTCCTCTTATACTTCAGTCACTCACTTATCTCAAAGTAAATTCAATTATCTATTCTTATTTGATCTGTTGAAAGTAACTGTAGAATTCATTTGACTATCGATCTTTCCCCATAGTGAAAATGGCTTTCCTTTAGGAAGCACTGAGTATACCATTTAAGTCTGTCTGTCTGTCTCTCTCTCTCTCTCTCTGTGCGCTCGCGCTCGCGCTCTCTCTCTCTCTCTCTCTCTCTCTCTCTCTCACACACACACACACACACACACACACACAAGACAAATGAACCCGCTTATTTTATGGCAAACGGGATTCACCTAATTCCAAAATGTCCCAGTATCCAGTATTCCTAAACTGAAATTTAAGAATTAGCATTTTGAAATCAGACCCTTGCACATCTGAGACAGTGGCCCTTCCGGAAGCTGGTCTTTGCAAGCACACAGATATATTATAACCTTCCAGCAGGTGGCACTCATACTCTGAAAAGGGGTCTATAAAACAGTGACCCAGCTCTGGTTAAAGGTGGTCCTACATTTTCTTGCTTTACTGTATGTTAGGGACACTGCTTAGGTCCCAGACATAAAGCTTCAGGGAGGTCAGTGCTCCTACTGCCACAAAGAGGAAGTGACAGTGAGGCAGCAGGCACAAGGCAAAAAGTACAGGTTTTAGAATTCTAAGATCTGGGTGCCTGGGTGGCTCAGTAGGTTGGGCCTCCAGCTTCGGCTCAGGTCATGATCTCACAGTTTGTGGGTTCAAGCCCCACGTCGGGCTCTGTGCTGACAGCTAGCTCAGAGCCTGGAGCCTGCTTCAGATTCTGTATCTCCCTCTCTCTCTCTCTGACCCTCCCCTGCTTATGCTGTCTCTCTCTCTCTCTCTCTCTCTCTCAAAAATAAATAAAACATTAAAAATTTTTTAAAAATAAAAAGAATCCTAAGATCTGAGTTTGAGTCCTGACTTAACTGTATAACATGGAGCAAGTTGATTTTAAAACCCCTCTGGGCCTCATGGAATGATAAATATCTACAGCCAAACATAAACACAGTTTCTTTAAGAATTAAATGAAATATAAGTACATTATATAACATAATGCAGAGGACATATTAAGAACTTGATAAATTATAGTTGTTACTCTTATTAATAAGAATGTGATAAGGACTACATGACGTAATGTGCGCAGAAAGCCTAGCATCCTACAAGCTCTCGATGAACAGTAACTGTTACTGTCATTCTGTTTAAGTAGAAGAGACTGCCCACTCCAGACAGAGACACCTGTTAGAGGGAGACGTACTGCGTAGGGAATGCCACAGCTTTTCCTTCCCAAATTTCTGAAACTGTCCCCTGGTAGAATCTATAGTAATACTCCGGCTATGGGAGAGTTACTTTCCTTTCCATTCTGCAACATTCTGGTTTCCTTTTCTCTCTGCCTCAAGCACAACAAGGTACTTGACAACTGAGAGATTTCTGAAACCAAGTGTGAGGTCTGTATAAATAAATAAATATTCCCTCAATTATGGTAACATGTATGTTCTTTTTAAAGTATGAGTGGGGACTGGGGCACCTGGGTGACTCAGTTGGTTAAGCGTCCGACTTTGGCTCAGGTCATGATCTCACAGTTTGTGAGTTCAAGCCCTGCGTTGGGCTCTGTGCTAACAGCTTGGAGCCTAGAGCCTGCTTTGGATTCTGTGTTTCCCTCTCTCTCTGCTCCTCCCTTGCTCACACTCTGTCTCTCTCTCTCTCCAAATAAAATAAACATTAAAAAATTTTAAGTATGAATGGGGGCACTGGGTGGCTAAGTTGGTTAAGTGTCCAACTCTTGATGTTGGCTCAGGTCATGATCGCACGGTTCATGGGTCTGAGCCCCTCATTAGGCTCTGCACTGACTACATAGAGCCTTCTTATGTCCTCTCTCTCTCTCTCCCTCTCTTCCCCTCCCCTGCTTGTGCGCACGCTCTCTCTCTCTCTCTCTCTCAAAATAAATAAACTTAAAAAAAGTAAATAAGTAAATGAAGTATAAGTGTTTAATCTTTCATGTATCATAGTCCATAGAAGAAAACTACATATTTCTTATAAATCTATGGCACTCTGAATATATAAGGTTTAAATATGAAAACTGAAACAGATGCAAATCAAAATGAAGAGTTTATAAAGTAAAACCTAAAGAACTAGAATTCTCAAGGGCTTTCTGATTCATTGAGGGGTAATTAGAAAATCTTTTCATATTTCAATGCTCCTGGCTGAAAATCTTCCTTACATTCACAATTACTGAAACTAATTTTGTCTTTCACTCTGGACATTGTTTTAGTGCCTTGGGGTTTCAGTAGTTAAAATCCTAACAAATAGCTATTTCCTACTCATCTATCCTGTTTATCTCCCAGAAATAAAATGTGGAAGAAAAAAACTAATTTAAAACTCCTTATTTAGGAGGTACCTGCATGGCTCAGTTGCTCAAGAGCCCAACTTCAGCTCAGGTCATGAGCTCAAAGTCTGCAGGTTCAAGCTCCGTGTCAGGCTCCGCACTGATGGTGCAAAGCCTGCTTGCGATTCTCTCCCTCTCTCGGCCCCTTCCACATGCTCTCTCTCTCAAATCAAATAAAATAAAACAAAATCTCCTTATTTAGATCCTTAAAAAAATAAAAGTATTGTTTTATTCTCCATAATTCTGTCTCTAGTCCTCTTTGTTCTGCAGTCTCTCTTGACATTTTACACACGAGTCTGAGGCTTAGCTACTACTTTTATGGAGAATCCCAAATCTCAATCTCTAGCTCTAATCTCACTCCTAAACTCTGACATCAATTTCCAACTATGCATATATACATCCACATGAAAATCCCATTGGATCTTAAAATCCACAGATCTAAGACTGAACATAGCTCGCCCACTTCTTAGTGTGTCCACTATCCTTGCAAAATTACACTAGTATTTCCTAATCACCAAGGCAGGCTCAAAACTTCCAGTCAGTCAGGCTCAGCCACTGAACAAGCGGTACGCACTCCGCCTCTGAAATATCACTCATGAATTCTCATCTTGATAATTAAAAGAAACCTTTAACTAATATTTATACTTGTGCTCCTATCTGCCTGGAAAGATCTTCCCTATCCTCTTTGTCTGATTAATGCCTACTTGCTTTTTTACAAAGGAGTAATTTATCACTGCTTAAGAAGCGTTCTCTAAAACTCCTAGTCAGAAGTGGGTGTCTCTCTGTATTTCTGTTAACATAGTACTAATTAAATAAAATTATGATGCAGTTTAATTATCTTTCTCCCTTAACAGATCGTAAGGTTCTGGAGTACAAGGACTATGTCTTCCATCTCTACATGTCCATTGTCTTGTACAAGCCAGACACATGGTAGGTGTTCAACAAATGCTGGCTGAATTAATGAGGGACGCTTTATCTCTTATCTCTTTTTCTATTACAACCTATGCATTGACATCAGAATATCTTCCTAAAATAAAAAGTCTGATAATGTTAGCTCTCCCATTCCAAAATCTTAAATGGCTTCAAAGGAAAACTCCTAAATAGGATATTCAAAACCATCCATCCCAGGGACAACTAGATGGCCCAGTCGGTTGATCTCACTGTTTGTGTGCTAACAGCTTGAGCCTGGAGCCTGCTTCGGATTCTGTGTCTCCCTCTCTGTGCCCCTCATCTGCTCACGCTCTCTCTCTTTCTCTCAAATATAAATAAACATTAAAAAATTTTGTTTTAAAAACCGTCCACCCCAAAGGCTAAATCTATTTTTCCAGAAATAATCTCTTGAGTAGGGATGGGGGTCAGTGGGAGCTGAGACTCAAGATAACACTGCACTGTAAATGAGGCAGGTGAATAGGATAGGACCCAAATTAAGGACTGGTGAGCTTCTCCTTGATAAAGGGAGTATCGTAATTGCCATATGTTGTGGCCTTCCCCTTAAGGACATTCGCTATGCTGTCACCATGAATGGGCAGAATATGCATATATAGCAAACCTAACCTGCTCTGGAAAGTCCGAGAAGGTGTTCCTAATGAACTGTGCTTGTTGGAAAGAGAACTGGGAAGTACAGAGCCTCGACAAGCAAGGCGGCACACTAGTAAGTATTCTCATTATGTCACAAAGACACCAGTTCTAAGAACCCCTTCACTGTTCATCTTTTAGGAGCAAATATCAAATGAAATCCCTACTTTATTCTAAATTTGCTATGGCAGACTTCTATCACTATGTAACAGAGATGTTGCTTTATTTTTTCTAATCCAGATGAATATTTATAAAACCACCTAGCACTAGACCTGGCACAAAGGAGACACTCAACAAGTTTTGTTGAATGCAAAAATGAAAGCAACAGAACATGTTTGAATTGGGTTTCAAGCACACTGGTTAAATGACATTTATTCCACATTGAAAAAATATTATTTTTAAAACTGAAAAAATTTCTAATAAGGAATTCAGTTAAGTCTGAAAATTGAAACTGGCATTTGATTAATTAAGCAAATAAAGTGGTAATTTTATCCTAAATGGCCATAATCAACCTTATTTTTATCTCAGTGCACTCTCAAGCTATCTGGGTTCACATCTAACCCATACCTTTATAACTTATACTTCTAAAATATACGATTTAGGGGTGCCTCAGTGGCTTAGTCAGCTAAGCATCCATCTCTTGGTTTCAGCCTGGGTCATGATCGTGTGGTTCATGAGATCGAGCCCCACGTCAGGCTCTGCACTAAAAGCATGGAGCCTGTTTGGGGTTCTCTCTCTCCCTCCCTCCCTCTCTCCCTCCCTCCCTCCCTCCCTCTCCCTCCCTCCCTCCCTCTCTCTCTCTCTCTCTCTCTCTCTGCCCTCCACCTCAAAATAAGTAAATAAACTTTAATAAATAAATATACAGTTTATATTTTCTTTAGTAAAAGCAGGCAACCAAGTAGCCCTGAAAGTCATCTCCAACCCAGCCCCCCACCCCTGCACACATGACCTCCACCCTCTCCTCCCACCCTCCATATCTGGCTGAGGATCTTCAGGGAGAGGGAGGGGGGGTTGCTTTCTGAAGGAACTTGTTTAATAACATGTTGGATGTTTTGCTGTTCAGAATGACTGGTATGATCAATGGTCAGACACCCCTCCCTTAAAACTATAAGAAATTGCACTAACATTTATAATTTATAGCTAAGGGTTTTGATTAATTATTAATAGCTAAAACACCAATACCAGTAACTCAACGTATTTCACATCACTATGCTTCCAGAGAAGATAAACACAATGAAGTCAAGGCTCAAATAAATTAATCATTTATAGCTCCTGAAGACCTCACAGGAATTTAAACAGCAGTAATAAGTAAAACTACTAAACAATCTGACCAAATCCAGGAAATGTCTACTGTATTGTTTCCATTAAACAGAAAATTCACTTCCTTCCTACTCTTAAAAAACCTTTGTATGCGTTATAAGCAAACACAAAGGGGGGTGAGTTTCCACAATGAAATAAATGCCTCCTTTATATGAAACATCTACTAGAATTAATAAATCCTAAATATTTCCACTGAGTATTAACTTTAACTTTTAAAAGAGCTACACTGTGACCAATGTAGTTTTTATGAAAATAAATTAAAACAATGATGGGGGGACTAGTAATTATGATAATATAATAATAAAAAAAACTCAAAATACTCTAACTTTCAGCAATCTTGTATTTAGGGGCATCTGGGTGGCTCAGTTGGTTAAGCATCCAACTTTGGCTCAGTCATGATTTGGCAGTTCATGAGTTGGAGCCCTGCGTCAGGCTCTGCCGTGCACAGTGATGTGAAATACGTTCAGTTACTGGTATTGGTATTTTAGCTATCAATAATTAATCAAAACCCTTAGTTTTATGGCAGAGCCTGATAGGATTCTCTCCCTTTCTTTCTCTCTCTCTGCCCTTACCCCACTTTCTTTTGCTCTCTCTCAAAATAAGTAAATAAACTATTTTTAAAATGTATTTACTTCTGAGAGAGCGAGCATGAGCAGGGGAGGGGCAGAGAGAGGGAGACACAGAATCCGAAGCAGGCTCCAGGCTCTGAGCTGTCGGCACCGAGCCCGGTGTGAGGCTCAAATGCACAAACTGTGAGATCATGACTTGAGCCAAAGTCGGATGCTTAACGGACTTTGCCATCCAGACGCCCCAATAAATAAACTTTAAAATTAATAATAATATTGTGTTTAGCAGAGCACATATGCAAAAAGGACAGCATTAATTTTAAAGTAAGCTTTCTTTGAATAATATTGGAGCTTTGAAATGTCTTGATTCAAGACTGCTTGAAAAAATACATATAAAACGTCACATCTCACCAGACTCTCCTCTTTGAAATGTAATTCTCAACATAAGTTCCGGTCATACTTAAAACAAACATCTGCTATAAGGAAATCTTCTTTTTTTTAATTTTTTTTTATTAGAAAAACAAAAGCTATTTATTTTGAGCTTTCTATAGTAAGGGAGCTGGCCACAGTCTTTTTTGTTTTCTTTTTTTTTTTTTTAATAGTTTATTGTCTAATTGGTTTCCATATAACACCCAGTGCTTCTCCCCACAAGTGCCCCCCATCATGACGACCACCCCCTTCCCTCCTCCTTCAGTCCCTGGTTCATTTTCAGTATTCAATAGTCTTTCATGATTTGTGTCCCTCACTCTCCCCAGCTCTCTTTCCCCCTTCCCCTCCCTATGGTCCTCTGTTAGGTTTCTCCTGTTAGACCTATGAGTGCAAACATACGATATCTGTCCTTCTCTGCCTGACTTAGGAAATCTTCTTTTAAATAAAATTCACAGGGAAAAAGTCAATAAATTTGACTACAAAACTATCTTGTACAGAAAATATATCCTAAACAAAGTCAAAGGCTTACAACAAACTTGGAAAACATCACCAAATTGTAAGACACTAACATTAAAAGGCTAATTTGCTTGATTTACAGAGCTTACAAAAATAATTAAGAAAAAATACTTCAATAAAACAATGGGCAGAGAATAGGAGTAGACATTTCACAAAAAGAAATACAAACTAAAATAGTTAAAAATTATATGAAAATATGATTATCTTGCTTAATTTAAGAATGCAAATTAAAGCAATGGAGATATTTTTCATCTATCAGATTGGGGAAATTTTTAAAGTTGAATAGTATCTAACTGGTATCAATAGCAAACTGTTTGAATAAATTAAGATTCATCCCTACAGTGGAATATTATATAGCCATTAAAAAGAATGCAGTAAGAATAAGATAGATCTATCTGTATTGCTGGTGTGGAAAGATTATCAAGATATAATATTAAGTGATAAAGATGGAATAGAATATATAATATCTCTTGGTCCTTTAAAAGATATACATGCTGGAATAGGCATAAAAATATTGGTAAGACCATAAATAGTCATTTATAGTAGCTACTTTTGTGCAGAAGGACTAGACTGAGGAAGACAGAGGTTTAAATTTTTTCATTTTAAATCTATATTTTTGAATTCTTATTATGCATATATTTCTTCAATATTTCTGAAATATCAACAGGGGTTACCTGAAGGAACAAATTATGCATAATTTGAATTTTCTGCCTTATACTGCTCTGCTTTTTTTAAATTAATTTTTATAAAAATTTACTCTAAGAAACTGTTTTTCAACTACAGCTTATAATCATTAATAGAGTATGAAATCAGTTTAGTAAGTTGCAGCCAGCATTTCCCACCCGTCAAGGGACTGCAACCAGACGACGGTAGAAAATCACTGAAAACGCCAGCGTACCTCATAGGTCATGAGCAACACAGAGCCCCAGTCCAAAAAAAAGCTAGAAAACCACTGCTCTAGGATATTCTGTTAATAGTATTTTGAATCAGGAAAAATCTTAATGACTTTATAATTTCCATTTCAAAACCAAAAACCATTTTATATTAAACTGAGTTTTTGCACATCAATTCTTAGTATGACCAACTTGAAAAAAATACTATTAGTTGAAGTGATAATGAAAAGACAGAATTCCTGAAAAATTTTAAAGGATGTATTAAGGCACCTTATATACATGAAGCCTTGAATGAATTTTTTTAAATGAGTAAATTTTTAAAAACTGAATATACATACATATATTGGGAATGGCCCCACATTATAAGTTATAAATATTAACCATCTCTGGAATTGATATGGTTTGAAATTAAAGAAGTGTGGGTCACCTGGGTGGCTCAGTCAGTTGAGCATGAACTCTTGATGTCAGCTCAGGTCAAATTTCATGGTTCGTGGGATTGAGTCCCACATCAGGCTCCGTGCTGACAGTGTGGAGCCTGCTCCGGATTCTCTCTTTCCCTCTCTCTCTGTCCCTCCCCTGCTCGTGCTCTCTTTCCCTCTCTTTCATTTTTAAAATGAAATTTAAAAGTTTGGTTAAGATTGTTTATCTGTAAAGAAATCACCAAAATAATGACTTTTTTAAAATGCTAGGCTATCTGAGAATTTCAGAATATTGACAAAAGACCACATAGCTCCATTAAATACACAACAGATATTCATGAGGTCATGTATTTTAAAGTTCCTTTTGGTGGGGGCGCCTGGGTGGCTCAGTCTGTTAAGCGTCCGGCTTCAGCTCAGGTCATGATCTTGTGGTTGGTGGGTTTGAGCCCCGTTGCAGGCTCTGTGCTGACAACTAGCTCAGAGCCTGCAGCCTGCTTCAGATTCTGTGTCTCCCTCTCTCTCTGACCCTCCCCTGCTCACACTGTCTCTCTCTCTCAAAAATAAATAAAACATTAAAAAAAGTTTTTAATAAAGTTCTTTTTGGTGTCAAAGTATGTGTTTGTTCTGGTTACAAACACAATCTATTGCCCAATCACCTGTTTGAACAGGGCAGATAACTAAAAAATTATTAGCCAGGATTAGGAACATAGTTCAGTCACTAAATTAAGTACAACTAAAGAACTACAGGAGAATGAAATCGAAAGACTTTGTTTTCACTAACATGGCAACCAAACCATGTATATTATGGTTTTAATTTCACAAACTTTAATTCCATGTGTCTTAACTACTTACATCTTTCTCTCCCTCTCAGTCGTGTCCCATCCTCCACGAACCCTTGCTTAGCTGTTTGCTTCCTTTGTTTGCTTCCCTTCCACTCACCAAGGGCTTTACTATTAATGATCTCTCACTCTTCCAAATCCCTATGGCAATTATATATACCACTCTTGAAATTTAACACAAGATTTCTTGTATTATTCACCTTTTTATACATATCCTAATAGTGTTACATATAGGGATATATTTACATTATGTGGTAAACTATATAGTCATTCCTTATTATGAATGAGTAATTATCAATAAATACTTTCAGTTATATTTTTAAGTTCTCATACAACCAAGAAGTCAAAAGTTGTTCAGGGCATGGGTCCCATGACTAAAGAGATTCTGGTAATCCACATATGTCCCAGCAGTGTGGGACCATCAGCCGGAACTAATTTTGGAAGCAGTGAGTCCAATCAGTCTAAGAGAGAAAGAAGGAAGGAGAGGGGGTGTTACCGGACATGGAAAATGGCAAAAAGGATAGGATGGAGGACAATTTAAAAAAAAAAAAAAAAAAAGGCAGGACAGAATTAATATGACAGGCTAAGGGCAAATGATCCAAGATGGCACAAGCCACTGAATAGACAGTGGAGCAAATTAAAAACAAGGAGAATATTATAGCTTTGAGATGGGGAGAGATGCTCATTCTAGTATCAAACATGATTGAGTTTGAGAAGTCTGTGGGGCACAGTGATAGCTGTCTGGGATGTGTGGATGTAGAACTCAGGAGAGAGTGTACAACTGAAGACAAAAACAACAATAACAACTGCGGAGTCACTGGCACAGAGATTGCCCCGGAAGTGTTTTGCATGAAAAGATGAGAAGGGCAATTAGTAGAGAGCACGGCTGGGAAATAAAAACCTTAAGAGTCTGTAAAAGAAAGATTTAAGAAAAAGCAGATCACACACAGACTCAGAATGCGTACTCAGAAGAAAAGCCTTCTTCTCCCAGGAGAGGATCCTGGTATGAAAACCAGAGGGTTTCCTTCCGCTCAGAAGAGAGGACAGATAACGACTGAGTGTTGAGGGACATGTCTGTTAGATTTGCCAGCCTCTATCGGAGGTATTTAGAAAGCTCAGAGAGAAGTTTTCACCACTGAAACTTTAAATTCCATCAAAGTCATGCCTACTGCATGACTTTGAGTAGATAATGAAAGGAAATGCAAAATGCTTATGGATTTATGATGTGGTTTCATCTTAGCTTGGGCAAAGCATGCAGTATTTAATACATAGTAGCAGAATATTTACTATTGAAGCTTGAAAAGATGTGAGTTCTTTGTGTACAACCTTTCATTTATGCATGTGACAGGGTTATCGTTTTTTTAAATATTTTTTACATTATAGTACCTGTTTTGCTTGTTGGTGGTGTTTGCTTATTTAATACATTCTGTCAAGGACAGGAAAAAAAATAAATTAATTAATTAATAAATAAAACATAAAGGTTGTGGGTGAGGGGAGCCCAGGAAGTATGAGGAATATCTATGAACCTGCAAGTTACAGGAGTTTCTGGAAGAGGTACCCGCACCATATCTAAGGTGAAAACTAAAAATCAGAACTTTGAAAAGATCTTTACTGAGCCAATTCACAGCAAAAAGTGCAATTGTTCCCTATTTCCAAAATAGTTAAGCACATATTAGCCCAGATATCTTACATAATGGGTATTAGTTATATCAGTTGTAATATTGTCTATAATGTAAACTAATATTGTCTGTTAGTTTTCTTCTTTGCTTTCAGAATGCTGTCTGAATGTGGAAAAATCTAGAACAAGGCCCAAGAATGCTGACTCTTCAAGAAATAGATTTCGGGTTTAAATACTCTTTGAGAAAACTTAAAGAACAAGACCAGCCTATTCAGTAATGCTAGCCATGCCTAGAAAGTTCCTCGCATGTAGTAGGTG
>PISW01009049.1:0-61968 GCA_004023785.1 Mungos mungo
AAAACCCACAAAGCTGAAGCCATCACAATTCCAGACTTCAAGTTATATTACAAATCTGTAGTGACCGTAACTGTATGGTACGGGCACAAAGATAGCCACGTAGATCAATAGAACAGAATAGAAAACCCAGAAATGGACCGACAACTATATGATCAATTAATCTGTAACAAAGTAGGAAAGAATAGCAAACAAGAAAAAGAGAGTTTCTTCAACAAATGGCGTTGGGGAAAGTAGACAGCAACATGCAAGAGAATGAAACTGGATCACTTTCCTACACTCGACACAAAAATAAGTTCAAAATGGATACGTGACTTAATGTGAGACATGAGGGGCGCCTGGGTGGCTCAGTTGGTTAAGCGTCCGACTTTGGCTCAGGTCGTGATCTCATGGTTCGTGGGTTCGAGCCGCGCATCGGGCTCTGTGCTGACAGCTCGGAGCACAGAGTCTGTCGTCGAATTCTGTGTCTCCCTCTCTCTCTGACCCTCCCCTTCTCACACTGTCTCTCTCTCTCTCTCAAAAATAAATAAAACATTAAAAAATAATAAATAAATAAATAAATAAATAAATAAATAAATAAATAAGTAAATAAATAAATGAGATAAAAAGCCTAGAAGAGAGCACAGGTAGTAATTTCTCTGACATCAGCCCTGGCAACTTCTAACCAGTTATATGTCTCTTGAGGCAAGGGAAACAAAAGCAAAAATAAACTATTGGGACAACATCAAAAAGTTGCTGCACATCAAAGGAAACAGTCAACAAAACTAAAAGGCAACCTATGGAATGGGAGAATATACTTGCAACTGGATGTCCCATAAAGGGTTAGGATTCAAAATACAAAAAGAACTCCTAAAACCCAACACCCAAAACCCAAATGGGCAGAGGACGTGAACAGAGATTTCTCCAAAGAAAACATTGAGACGGCCAACAGACCCATGGACAAATGCTCAACGTCATCACCATCAGGGAAACGCAAGTGAAAACCACAACGAGATACCACCTCCCATGGGTCAGAATGGCTAAAATCAACAACAGAAGAAACAAGAGAATCTGGCGAGAATGTGGAGAAAGGGAACCCTCTTACCTTGTTGGTGGGAATGCAAACTGGTGCAGCCACTGTGGAAAACGGTAGGGAGGCTCCTCACAAAGTTAAGAATCGAACTCCCCCATGATCCAGCAATCACACTGCCTCGGTATTTACGCAAAGAATGCAAAGATACTAATTCAAAGAGATACATAAACGCTGGTGTTTACAGCAGTAGTATCTACAATAGCCAAATTATGGAAACAGCCAAAGTGTCCATGAAATGATGAATAAATAAAGAAGATGCGGTACGGGAGCACCTGGATGGCTCAGTCGGTTAAGCAGCCAATTTCGGCTCAGGTCATGATCTCAGGGTTCATGAATCGAGCCCTGTGTCAGGTTCAAGGCTGATAGCTCATAGCCTGAAGCCTGCTTTGGATTCTGTGTCTTCCTCTCTCTCTCTGCTACTCCCCCACTCATGATCTATCCCTGTCTCTCTCTCTCTCTCTCAAAACTAAATATACATTTAAAATAAAAAAGATGTGGAATGTGCGCGTGCACACAAACACACACTAGAATATTACTCAGCCATAAAAAAAGAATGAAATCTTGCCATTGGCAATGCCATGGATGGAGCTAGAGAATCTATAAGGCTACATGAAATAAGTCAGAGAAAGACAAATGCCATATGATTTCACTTGTATTTGAAATTTAAGATACAAAACAGATAAGCAAAGGGGAAAAGAGAGAGAGACAGAGACAGAGAGAGACGTAAACCAAGAAACAGGCTCTTAACTACAGAGACACAGGATGGGGGTGGGAAAAATAAGTGATGGGGAGGAATTAAGAAGTGCACCTGCTGTGATGAGCAAGGGGTGATGTATGGAAATAATGAATCACTAAATTGTACACCTGAAACTAATATTACATTGTATGTTACCCCACTGGATTTTAGATAAAAACTTTTAAAAAAGGCAGCCGAATCCTTCCTTATCATAAACGTTTCGTTATGTGGGCAAATGGTATTCTTCCTATAAACTCATTCTCAAAGTTAGAATTCCCAGAATACGTCATAACTTGGAGGGGTTACAGAGGAAATGAAATATCTCTTACTTGCGCACACTGCCCTCCAAAATCATACAACTTCAACTTCCTGGAAGCAACATGAGAATAGTTGGAAAGTGTGGTATGTGGGAAGGGTGGCTGAACATGTGTGTATCTGCTGTTATTTGTAGGAGGAAAATGGACATACTTCTGGTAAATGATATATTTACAATGAACTAACATGAAGCATAAGAATCCACTTTCAGATGTTTCCAAATTTACTGAATCCCCTTTGTTGAAAAAAAATCCCTACTCATGATTCCTGGCTCTTCGTTATGCTTTTAGGTTTTGTGTATTCCTGGCTCCTGATACGTAGATTGCACATCAAATAAACACGGGTTAAATGCATGCTTGAATTTATAACTGAATACACAAAACCTAAAAGCATAACGAAGAGCCAGGAATCAGGTCGACACTACTAGAATCTGACTCACACTCATGAAACTATCACTCTGTAGATAAAGCATCAACAACAAAACAGTGTTGTTTCCAAGCTGTAATTTCACAAAGATTTTCGATCACTCCATAAATTCAAACTTGCTCACCAAGTTTCCTTCTCCAGGGTAAATATTACTACTGTTGGGATGCCTGGGTGGCTCAGTTGGCTGAGTGTCTTTCTTTGGCTCAGGTCACGATCTCACGGTTCATGAGTTCGAGCCCCGTATTGGGCTCTGTGCCGACAACTCGGAGCCTAGAGCTGTTTTGTATTCTCTGTCTCCCTCTCTCCCTAGCCCTCCCCTGCTAATGCTCTGTCTCTCTCAAAAATAAATAAACATTAAAAAATTAAAAAAAAATTTTTTCAAAAAGATTGCGACTGTTCAGGGCCATCTGGGAGGCTCAATCAGCTGAGTGTCCCACTCGGATTTGGGGTCAGGTCATGAGCCCAGTGAAGGGATCCACACGGAGTCTGGAGTGTACTTGGAATGCTCTCTCTCCCTCCTTCTCAAATTAAAAAAATGTTTAAAAAAAGATTACAACTTAATTTTCCAAAATTACGAGGGCATTCTTATACACTATTCATATTTTCAGAATGTCTTCATGAAAACAATAAAGAAGATGTTAATTTTTGCTAGGAATAGGGAATTCTCGTGCGAGTGGATTTATAGGACATTTTCTAGGAACTTAGAAATGTTGAAGACAATGAATTTAAGAAGAAACTAGTTTTTACCATTCCCCCACTCTCTAACTCAGTTAATATGGGCACATTAAACTCCTACTTACTCCCAAGACAAAATTTCTTTTCAAGAATATATTCCAAATACCAGATGCAGAAATTCCCTTTCAGAAATGAAACAGTAAGAGCAGCGATGCTCTTGCTCTTCTGAATAGTTTTGGAAAAAAACTCAGCTCAGACCTTAAAATGACTGACTCATGGCTAAAATAAATGCAATAAAACTGAATTGAATTAATCACAAAATTACACCCTGAAGGGAAAATAAGGCTACATTAGACTAAGTATATGTTGCCGAGTACAGGACTTCTGGTAAAGAGATGCAATTTATAATCTGCATCAAGTCGTTTCTACGGCATTTTTAAAGTTCAAGGTTACAAGTGAGATTCTATAGAAGTGGTCCTACTTTCCCAGTCTTTCTAATCCCTTCCACCATACTGATAATTCTCGGCACGATGCACAAAAAGTCTTCCTTTTGAAGCATAAATAGGTTGGCTCTATAATTATCATTCATTCTAGGACGTATTTGTGGGTGGAACAGAATAGTTACAATTATATGGGGACATGTACCATATCCCAAGGATTTCCTAAATCAAAGTAAATTGTCCTCAATTTAGTCAACTCCGACTATAAAAATAACCTTGTATTTACATAAATTAACGCCACCAGCTTAATGATGAGAAATTTAAAAAATCCCTTGAAGGGTGGCGTACCTACTGTTGAGTTAGTGAAATGATGTTCATAAACAACATAAAAAAAAACCTAAAAAAACCTCATGGATTGACATGTTTGCGCCAGGACGCTGCCAAGCTCTGGCCATTCTTTCCACAAATGTTCGTAAGGTGTCCTTCAAGTCGCCTGCCCTAGGCACGTTGAAGAGACAAAGGTCAAGCACAGCCATATGTAGGGAGAAAGAAATGAGGCATTTCCTCGTTCCTGGTGGGGGGATGCTGATGCCTGACGGACACCATCACACACAGAAAAATATGGACAGAGTGGCGTTAAAAGATTTGGATAATTCACATGACCCTTCCTCCTCTAAGTGTGGATTCACTCTGGGCAAAATGAAGTCAAGATATTTATGCAAAAACCAAATGTGTATGTCCCGGGTTCTTGTAAACACGGGTGCAGATCTCCGCACGGAATTGCAGGCTGGAGAGACAGATTTGCAACCACTGAGGCGGAGGTATTTGAAAATGTGCATCTATGTACTTGGGCGCACTTATATACACGTGTGTATGTGCATAAAACATGTAACTGATACATATGGTCATATGCACCCGTTATCTATATAGCATACACGTTATTGTATATCCATACATCTCAATTCCATCTTTTATATACACAGAACTACATACTTTTATGTCTAACCTATATGGCGAATGATTATAAAAATCGATCTCCTGTATCATGTACGCATCATGTCAATCCACCTCTACTGTTCATCATGTATCATCCGTCATACGTATCACACATCACATCTGTTGTATGTATGTATGCGTGTATCTGTCATCTATCTATTCCTATCTATCCCCCTACCTATCATCGGTGTGTCTGTCTACCCATATTTATCATATACCTACCTACCTACCTACCTACCTACCTACCTACCTATCTATCATTGGTCTTATCTATGTATGTATCTATCTATCACCGATCCTATCTATCTCTCCATCCATTCCTGTATCTATCTATCCATATCTATCTACTTACCTACCTATCATCTATGTATCTATCTATCCATCATATCTATCATCATTCATCTATCTATCTTTGGTCCCATCTATCTCCATCCATTCCTCTATCTATCTATCTATCTATCTATCTATTCATTATCCATGCATCACCTACCTATCTATCCATTCTTATATTATCTATGTATCTATCATCTATCCATCATATCTATCTACCCAACATCCATCCACCCATCCATCCATCATCTTTCTCTCCATTCTTATATTATCTATCTATTCATCCACCCATTCATCATCCATTATATATTTATCTGTGTATCTACCCATCCATCCATCATGTATATCTATCCATCCATTCTTATATTATCTATCTATCCATTCTTATATTATCGATCTGTCTATCCATCCTTCATATCTGTCTATCTATCTACCTACCTACCTATCATCTATCTACCCACCATATCTATCTATATATCTACCTTTTCACCTACGACCACCTATGTAACTAACTATGCATGATATCTATCTACCTATGCAAGTATCTTATCTATCACAGGTCTTAACAATGTACCTATTTATCTATCATTGGTCTTATCTATTTATCTCTTGTTAGGTCTGTGACCCCATGTCCCTGTTGGCCTTCCCGGAAGGGTGGTCTCCAGCTTCCGCAGGCTCTGGGGGGTCTGCAGGGACGTCTCTGGGACAAGATCCTCAAAGTTAGTGCTAAATTACAAAATTGCAGACTAAAAGTGAATTTGATTGCTTAAGTGTTGGTGTGTCAGGAACTAATTTTTCCCAAAACCTGACAAAGGCAAGTCGTGTGGGGAGGTGAGGATTCGCAGCCACTTCTGATGGGAGGGGGTGTTTTTAACAATGGAAAGGAAACGTTGTCTTCATCTATGAGGCTGAAAGTGAGTGTGATCTGTTAATCCCGTGCGTCTGCTTGTAAAGTATTCTTTGGGATTCTGTCGTGGATGTGTGCACGGAGGATGACACACAGGATGCCTGTCCTACCCTTGCATGAAAAAAGTAAAATAAGTGCAGGGCCTGGGTTGCTCAGTTGACTAAGCATCCGACTTCAGCTCAGGTCACGATCTCACGTTCGTGGGTTCCAGCCCCATGTCGGGCTCAGTGCAGACAGCTCAGAGCCTGGAGCCTGCTTTGGAGTCTGTCTCTCTTTCTCTCTGACCCTCCCCTGCTCATGCTGTCTCTCTCTCAAAAATAAATAAAACATTTTTTAAAAAAAGGAAATCGTGGCATCTTATAAATAATTAAATCCATATTACTCCACTTAATGGGGAGTAAAGGAGGTAAAGAGACAATACCCTGGGTTATAATTATCTGTATTGTATTATTTAAGAGGGATTTAGTAACACCTAAAGTATTTAAGAGAATATGAGATACATATATGTGGGGTGCCTGAGTGGCTCAGTTCGTTAAGCATTCGGCTTCGGCTCAGGTCATGATCTCACAGTTCATGGGTTCGAGCCCCGCATTGGGCTCTGTGCTGACAGCTAGCTCGGAGCCTGGAGCCTGTCTTCACATTCTGTGTCTCTGTCTCTCTCTGCCCCTCCCCTGCTTGTACTCTATCTCTCTCCCAAAAAAAATAAAATAAAATAAAAATAAATAAATAGATGAAATAAAATAAAATTAAATTTAAAAAAAGCCCACAAACAAAACTAAAACCCTGAAAAGGACCAAAATGCCCATCAAGAGATGGAGGTATGCTGTGTGACCTATTCCGACAGTGCACAGCAGTGAAGGCATGTTTAAAAAAAATACAAACTGTCTCTACATGAACTCACATCAATATTTGTCAGAAATAAATAATGTTACAGAAGTGAATGCATAGCAGCATATATTATTTATAGATTTTTAAATCACACAGTTTCCTAAAGTTACGACAGATATGTTTATATTTAGGAGAATTATTTAAGAAAATGTTGAGCTGGGGTTCCTGGCTGGCTCAGTGCATAGAACATGCAACTCTTGATCTCATGTCATAAGTTTGGGCCCCACGTTGGATCCATGAATATTACTTAAAAATACATCAAGGGGTACCTGGGTGGCTGTTGGGTAAGCGTCCAGCTTCAACTCAGGTCATGATCTCACAATTGTGCGTTTGAGCCCCGCATCAGGCTCTGTTCTGACAGCTAGCTCAGAGCCTGGAGTCTGCTTCGGATTCTATACCTCCCTCACTCTCTGACCCTCCCCTGCTCACGCTGTCTCTCTCTGTTTCTCAAAAAATAAATAAAAATCATAAAAAAATTTAAAAAAATAAAAATACATCAAAAAATCCCAGCAAGATAAAAGAACTGCTTTTTTTAATGCTGTGTTTTTCAGACTTAAAATAATGATTCCTTTTGGGGCGTTAGGGTGGCTCAGTCAGTTAAATGGCAGACTTCAGCTCAGGTCTGTGAGTTTGAGCCCCGCATCAGGCTTGACAGCTTGGAGCCTAGAGCCTGCTTCAGATTCTGTGTCTCCCTCTCTCTCTCTCTCTGCCCCTATGCTGCTCATGCTTTCTCTCTCAAAAATAAATAAACATTAAAAAAATATTTTAAAAGGCAATGTAAGTAAATACACAATAAAATACAAGTACTTCCCGGAGGTACGATTTTCTTAAAAAGATCCCAGCAGCAAGCTGCTGACAGATCTGCTGGGAAGGCTGAAAGACAGCGGGTAAATCCGGCACCGTATGTGACCTTTCCCCTCCAATGGAGCCCAAGGTCCTCAGGACACGGGGCTCCATGGATGCCCTCAATTTCATTGCCACCACTGAATGTCTTTGGTCTTTGCTCACCTACTTCCCGCCTCCCTCAAAGGACAGGCTGCCGATGGAGGAGAGGGGTAAGTCATGGTCAGTGGTTGGGACTCTGTATTTGCAAGTGAACTTTTGGACAAATGAGCCGGGTGGCGGGGGATGGGGGGGGGGGAGTGAGCATGTGTTACCTTCTCCCTGTTGCCTGGCCATCGTCTCAAAGGTATTGGAAGCACGGACTCATGTCCATACTTTAGTCGAACGCAGAACACAAATCCTACTTAGAGCTCAGGTCTAAGCGGCTTGCTTCAAAGGCGGCATGCATCGCCCAAGTGCACCACCGCCCCGTTAGGGTGGGTTTGCCTACTGTTCGTTCCGATCCCGTGTGTATACAGTCCTGTCCTGGCCCAGGAGTGAAGGGCAGGATGTCCACACCAGGCGGTGGCGGGGTTGCGCTCCCCTCTGCTCCAAGGTGGCAGTGTCTGATCTGATCCCGTAACAACCAGAGCATCGTAGACACTCAATGGATATTTGACGACAGAGCAAACGGAAGCCACATTTAGAGAAAACTTAGCAGAAAAGAACAAACAGCGACCGACACAGGAGATGATGTGAATTATTTCTAAGACAGTCTGGACCGCTACAGAGGTGTTCAGCCCACAGGAAAATGGTTAAAACGGTTGCTTTTGAGATCGACCGCTGGGGAGGAGAAGGCTGGTTGCTTCAAATGGGGCTCAAGAGATACGGGCACCTGGGTTGCTCAGTAATTGAGCGTCTGACTTTGGCTCAGGTCATATCTCACAGTTTGTGGGTTCGAGCCCCGCATCGGGCTCTGTGCTGACAGCTCAGAGCCTGGAGCTGCTTCCGATTCTGTGTCTCCCACTCTCTCTGACCCTCCTCTGCTCACGCTGTCTCTCTCTGTCTCTCAAAAATAAATAAAAAAACAGGAAAATAAAAAAAGAGATAAATATACCAGGCAACCTACAACATGCTTTTTTTTTTCTTCCGAGTGCCAGAAAGTCTTACACACCTGCATACGCACACCACACAGTTCAAGGAGAAATGTACACACGGCTGTATCTAAATCAATGACGGCGACGAAGAGCAGGAAGGAAGGAGGAAGGAAGACACAGAGCAGGATCTCAGGCCCTAGACTGACCCCTGCACGCGAGGGAAGAATCAACCTCCTCTCAAAACAGAAGGATCGTGGCAACAGCAACCACAGGGTGTGCGGACGGAGCTGCCACCTCCACCAGGGGGACCCGTTTCACAGTGAGGGAAACGGAGTTTACAGAACAGGGAGAGCTTCATGGTCTGCCGGTCCCTGAATTCCATATGCACATGAGAACGCTTCTCAAGTCTCCACAGGATGGTCCTCCTCGAAGGTCAGCCAGACCCCGGCCTCTGCTGTGATTCCTCCGTGTGTTGTGAGTACGTCACACGCCCAGGGCACGCCAAAGGCCCTCCCGCGGATGCACAATGTTTCTGTGACATCAGACACGCTCAGGGCCTCGCCTTACCTGATTAATCACGGTCCGTGGGGCTAACGTGATCATTTTCCCCTCTGCAATTACTGCGTATCTCTGGGAGATCGTTGAAGTCCATGAAAATATGGTCTTTTTCCTCAAACCCGTGGCCAAGAATTACAGCGTGCACCGGGGGACAGTGGTGACAACAATGATTCTGTGGTATTGGCCTAGTGGAGCTTTATAATGGCCTCATTCCTTCCAGACGCACCAACAGAAATTCCTCTCTGAGGTAGGGGGTCTCCCTTCTTACCCATGTAGTCACAGAATTATAGCCTAGAGCTGCTTGAACTCCACGGAATTGCAGGTCACCCTATGGGTTACAATTTAGTGCGACCATCTGTTGGTCACCTTATTTCTATGATCTTCTGATACCAGAAGGTCCTTCTGTTTGAGAACTATGTTCTTCCAACTAAACCCCGAACAGGCGCAGATTGAGAGATATTCAATGAAACACTTACTGTTATTCTTCATGTGTTCAGGTCCCGAGAGATCAGGAGAGAGGGAGGGCCTTCCCCACGCAGGAGAGTAAGCAGCCGCGGCCAAGATTTAACGTGGGAATACACACGGGATCCTGGACCAGGAGAAAAAATACATAAAAGAAAATGGCATTTGAATTACGTGTGTACTTACAGCAATGCGCCAAAGTTGGTTTCTTTTTTGTTTAATTTTTCGTAAACTATATTTTTGAGAGAAGGAGACAGAGCAGGAGCAGTAAGAGAGAGAGGGAGACACAGAATCGGAACCAGGCTCCAGGCTCGGAGCTGTCGGCACAAAGCCAGACGCGGGGCTCGAACCCATGAACCGTGAAATCATGACCTGAGCCAAAGTCGGCCGCTTAACTGACTGAGCCACCCAGGTGCCCCCAAAGTTAATGTCTCCATTTCAATAACTTCACTAGAGTTACACAGAGATCAGGGCTGGAGGAAGAGGGGTGAAGGCAGGACCCCACCACCCTGTGTCCTTGTCCAAATGAACGTGGCCAGATTCTGTTCTGTTCATAGGCTACGAGCAATTTCTAAAATTGTTTTTCTTTTTTTTTTTTTTTACCTTTCTGGTGATTTATGTTTTCTATTATTGGAGGAACACTACCTTCGTTTTTCCATTTTTCTTAAAAAGAGTACACTTGATTGTTTAGAGCAGTTTTAGCTTCGTGGCAAAATGGAGGGGGGCGGTAAAGGGATTTCCCACACTCCCTCCCCACCCACTGCTTGCACTCAGGCACAGTCCCCTCCATGGTCAACAGCCTCAGCAGAGAGACAAGTGATGACCCTCCATCAGCACTCCGTCGTCACCCAGGTCCACAGGTGACATGCGGGCTCACTGTCGGTGTTGTGCATGTGGTGGGTCTGGACACATGTGTGAAGACATGGATCTACCATCACGGACCCACAGACCTTTCCTTTAAAAGCCAAAGAGACGGGCGCCTGGGGGGCTCAGTTGGTTACACATCCGACTTCGGCTCAGGTAATGATCTCATGGTTCGTGGGTTCGAGCCCCGCGTTGGGCTCTGTGCTGACAGCTCAGAGCCTGGAGCCTGCTTCAGATTCTGTGCCTCCCTCTCGCTCTCTGCCCTTCCTTCCCTGTTCTGTCTCTCTGTCTCTCTCTCTCTCAAAAGTAAATAAATATTAAAAAAAAATTTTTTTTAAGCCATGGAGTTTTTACAGAGAAGACTTAAGAGAAAAGCACGGAGCATCCTGCTTAGAGGTCTCATGATACGGAGCTATCACTGCAGAGGAAGAGAGAGAAAGATCGTTACGTTCCTTCCAAATGGTGAAGCGACTCTTGCATACTGAAGAGGTCATCACACATTCCCTATTTTTCTGCATAGTTGATCCATCAGTTTTAGAGAACTCAAAATAATTTCATTAAAATTCCTCAAGTTAGGGGCATCTGGGTGGCTCAGTCGGTTGACCTTCTGACTTCGGCTCAGGTCATGATCTCATGGTCCATGAGTTTGAGCCCCGCGTCTGGCTCTGCGCTGACAGCTCAGAGCCTGGAGCCTGCTTCAGATTCTGTGTCTCCCACTCTCTCTGCCCCTCACCCACTCACTCACTCTCTGTCTCCCTCTCTCTCTCTCGAAATAAAAATTTAAAAAAACATTAAAAATAAAATAAATTAAATTAAATTGCTCAAGTTAGGGGCGCCTGGGTGGCTCAGTCGGTTGACCTTCTGACTTTGGCTCAGGTCATGATCTCACAGTCCGTGGGTTCGAGCCCTGCATCCGGCTCTGTGCTGACAGCTCAGAGCCTGGAGCCTCCTTCGGATTCTGTGTCTCCCTCTCTCTGCCCCTCCTCTCACACTCTCTCTCTCTCTCTAAAATAAACAAACATTAAAAAAGTTAAAATAATAATAAAAATAATAATGATGACATACATGTGAAACTAACATAATTGTATACATTAGTTACACCTCACTACAAAAATAAAACTGGATTTTACGGGGCACCTCGGTGGCTCGGTCATTTAAGGGACCGACTTTGGCTCAGGTTTGTGAGTTCAAGCCCTGTGTCGGAATCTGCATTGACAGTGTGGAGCCTCCTTGGGATTCTCTCTCTCCCTCTCTCTGCCTCTCTCTGGCTCATTCTCACTCTCTCTCTCTCAAAACAAATAAATAAACTGTAAAAAAAATTTTTTTTAATTGCCCAAGTTAGTATTTGTAATTTCATTATTTCTGTTTATAGTGACATGTTGGTTCAACTTCTCAAAACTATGTAATGCTCTGTCTCTAGTTCCACATTTTTCTAGAGCTACAGACTGTTTCTTTTTTTTTTAATTTTTTTATAAAGTTTATTTATTTTCGAGACAGAGAGAGACAGAGCATGAGTGGGGGAGGGGTAGAGAGAGAAGGAGACACAGAATCTGAAGCAGGCTCCAGGCTCTGAGTTGTCAGCTCAGAGCCCGACACAGGGCTCAAACCTCCGAACCATGAGATCATGACTTGAGCCGAAGTCAGATCCTTAACCGACTGAGCCACCCAGGCGCCCCTATAGACTGTTTCAATACTATCAATTGCTATATAGTATCTCCTACCTAAAAAGTAATGCATGCTTCCTACCATCTGTTACTTATACTCCAATGGTCTAGCCTAGATTTTCTAGTTCTTACTTTGTGCCTAGATTCCTGGTTTATAGTCACCATGGCTCTCTGAGATTTAAATAAGGGGAGGATTTGCCCAAAATGCCAACGGCAGTTCATCGATTTTGAGATTTTGCACCCTGATCCTTATACAAGGTTGAAAACTGAACCCAGTCCTTGACCTAGGGATGGCTCAGTTCCAAAATGCTATCTCAAGCCAAATTCCTCCTCGCAGGGTCTTTAAGAAATTCAAGCAGAGGGCAAAATTATTAAGACAAAAATATCCGAGACTTCTTGTAAGCTGTGATTTCCTCACCTCTTCTTGTCTAAGAGTCAAGTAGACTGGTGGTGTAAGAACATGAGTCTGAACCTAACAGACGCCACGACAGACTTTAAGTTTCCCCTCTAGACTAGAAGGTCTAAAGGTCAGTCTCGCCAGAACTATTAGGAGGTTACACATTGCCCGAGGCAAGAGAGACCACCCTTGTAATACCCTTAACATTCCTAAGGGCAGGCCTAGAGATAGAAGCTATAGGTAATCAGTAGTTGCTTAGGGCTGGTTATCCCTATGTGAGGGTCCTGGGTCCTGGGCCTACTCTGGGATTGGTTAATACTCTAAATGTTGTAATTGGATAAACCTGCTGTCAATAATATTGTGTAGTAATAATTGGATCACTGTACCTATGTCACAATTTCCTGTAACTCCCCCTTCCCAAACTCATAAAAGCCCTACCCTGCCTTTGTTCGGGGCTCACAGTAGGGATCCACTGCGTCGGAAAAGTCTGTGAGTCCGAGTTCGAACCCGTAATAAAGCCCTTTGCCTTTGCATGCGTGACTCGGTCTCCCTGGCGGTTTCTGGTTTTGGGGTGATATTGAAATCTTGGGCATTACATCGGCTACATAAACATTAAAAACAGAGCCAAGTGAATACAAAATAAGCCATTAAAGAGAGTACAGAACAGAGCTATCCACAACAAAAACAAATGGAAGCAATCTAGAAGTCAGTTCACGTGGCCCCCACAGTGAGATTTCCATGAATTTCTGGTAGAAGTCCAAAACTGGATGGTCTTTATTTATGTTTTTCCCCTGTCTTAGATTTAAACGTATTGACGACAAAGATTTCCAAATATGAATACTGAACTGTGAATCATCTTCGCACAGATTGTCTCCTTGCTACGCTGACTTGTCATTTATTTGCAATCACTTCTACAATACACAATACAGAGAATAAGGCAAGCACGCGGCCCAAGCATCAATCTATTAATCAACCTATCAATACGTAAACCTACTAACATGTTTATATGCATCGTTATGCGATATTTATGTATCAATAATGGCAAGACGTTAAATTGGTTACATACACATTCTACATATAAATACAAAGCCAATCACGGTTTCTCATTAAGATGGTACAAGAGCGAACCGCAGAAATTTAACTCCTTTTTTTAATTCCACATCTAGGTGCATTCGAACATTTTCTTTCCCGTAATGAGTTATCGAATCTCAAGTAAATTGTTTAAGTGCTCCGAGATTGAATCCGAGCGCCCAGCCACTCCTGATGCATCACCGTTTATACCTTTTCCATTTCAATCCGGGGGCTCTCGGTCCCTTTATTAACTTCGAAACTGGTGCACAGAATGAAATGTAATTTTGCCACGAGTAGCAATGAACAGACGGAGACCCTGGCCGCCGAGAGCCAGCTGCCAATCCACACAGTTTATCCCTGGCATTCGGAGGAAGCCTTTTCATGATCATTAAGCACAAATTTTATTTTAAAATCCAATTCCCCACCACCGCCTTCGAAGTAAACTTCGGAGAAACCAAGAAGTTGTAAAACAAAGAAAAACCCAACGTTGGAACGCTCTGGTTCTGGGGGCTAAGGACATGGAGGGAGGAGGCAAGCAGCCTCAAGGAGAGGGTAAGAGGTCCAGGTCACGAATTCCAGGGCGGGGAGCGGGTTTGCACCCCACTACGGATTCAACTCAGTTCTGACATGTCTACACAGACTTCACGTGTGGTCCCACAGTTCAGGCCTCAGCCCTATAACACTCAGCCCTACAAGACTCAGCCCCTTTCAGAAGCCAATCCCAAATCCAGGTGGGCCAGTGTCTCGGACGCCCCTAGCTACAGCCTGGAGCTTCCCAGGACCCCCAGTCGGGTGCATTAAGGTGCAGGAGTGGGTGCAGGATTCAGAAAAGCACGGTACTCACCAGGTCAAGGTGGAGGCTCAGAGGGGAGGACTCAGGACCGGCCAGAGCAGGACGCGGGGGGCCAGCTGTGGGGCAGGGCGCAGACCACGTGCGGCCTCGGCAGGTGAGCCCCTCTCCCCAATCTTGCACGCGGCCAGCAGCCAGGAAGCCGTCTGGACCCCCTCCCCCCGTCCCAAGGAGGGACTGAGCCCGAGGTGGGATCCACCCCTCAAACTCCGGCCCCTCCCCTTCCGCAGAGGTCAGTGGGGGAGGGCTGGAGGCTAGAACCCACTGAGCGCGGCCCTGTTGTCATGACGACCAGCCCCCAGCCCAAGATCACCTCATTAACTTAACAAAAGACACCTTGATTGGTCTCCAGCGCAGGAAATTCCAAGGCTTTGAGGAGCTGGGTTCCAGAAAGTGGCCTGGGGCCAAACACAGCCTTACAAATCACAGGTGTGTGGTCAGCATTCTCTCCCCTCCCCTTTCTAACGCCAGGAGGCCAAATTCAGGCAAATGCTGTTTTCCAGAAAAAAAAAAAAAAAAGCGAAGCAAGGTTGCTGAAAATATTTGAAGGTGCCTGTGACATAAACCCTCTTTTTTCATACTGAGTTTCTTTTATGTTTTTATTTTTGAGGCTTTTCTTTTTTTATACTTTATATTTTATGAACATAATTTATTGTCAAATCGCTTTCCGGATTCGGTGCCCTCCTCCATGCCCATCCCCCACCACCCTGTTTGTTCTCTGTATTTAAGAGTCTTTTGTGATAAACCCTCATCTTTAGGCCGCTGAGCCGGGAAGTCCCGTCCAGGGAAAGTTTGCTCCTCTGTGATGGGTAGTGAAGGTTCAATTACAGGAAAGGACACCCTAGAAAAATCTCGCCATTGATTATTTCCATGGAGAAGTCGTCTCTCCCAGCAAACCTCAGGCCAATAAGGCCAAACGATTTCTTTTGCTTTATTCATAAGACGGTATCTTGCATCCTAAGAATTTTGTACATTTTAGTCAAATGTTGTCACAGGAAATGAGTATGGAGCTCCCATGTCCAGTCTGTACGGTAGATTTGTTAACATCTGACCATGTTTGCATGGAGTCCTTAATCTTGTCGATGGTTTCTATTTTATCATATAGTATAGCTGATATATCATTTAATGTTATACACCATAGAGATTATATCATGTACATTATGATATATATATTTGATCATTCTCGTGTGTTTAAAATATATCTCAGAGCCTTTGGAAATGCTCAGTTTAAATATTAGCCCCAAAATTATTTGTTATATTAAGTCAGGCTCTGAATGTTTGTTGCATACTTTTATCTGGATACCTTTTGTAAGTCTGAACCAAACAGACGCCATGACAGGCTTTAAGTTTCCCCTCTAAGCTAGAAGGCCTAAGGTCAGTCTCTCCGGAACCATGAGGCGGTTATACATTACCCGGGGCAGAAGAGACCACTTTGTGGTATTCAATCAGGGAAGGCCAGCTACCTCTCCCCACATTCCTAAGGGTGAGACCTGCAGATGGGAACCTTAGATACAACCCTGTTACCTAGTGTTAAAGTTAACCCCATAGTCACCAAACAAGACCCTGAACTCGCTCTGTAATTGGTTAATTTCAAAGATACCCTAAATGTTGTAATTGGGTCCCGCCAACAGTAACGAACGCTCTGAACAGTGTGTATGGTTAGAGCTGCTGCCAATGCTGTTGTACCATTATGATTGGGTCACTGTACCTATGTCACAATTTCTTGTAACTCCCCTTCCCAAACCCCATAAAAACCCTACTCAGCCCTTGCTCGGGGCTCTCAGCACGGATCCACTGCGTTGGTGAAGGCTGTGAGCCCGAACTTAGCCCCGGAGAGTCTAAGCCGTAATAATAAACGCCCTTTGCTTTTGCATGTGTGCCTCGATCTCCCTGGCGGTTTCTGGTTTTGGGGTGATATTGAAATCTTGGGCATTTCACTTTCTCTTATCTTTTCCAACGGCTTACATTGTGCATAAGGTAACTGATCTTCAGCCTTTCTTATTTGTTATTTTCCTGAATGTCATGATTTCTTCTCAAAGTACATGAAATAAGATTTAAAGCAGTTTTATTATTGTTCATTTCTGTAGATTCTTACATTTCCATTTTAATGTCTTATGTGATTCGTTTTATTTTGCCAGTGTGTTTTGAAATTCCAGGCAGATGTTTAGTCTGTATTTCATTCAAATTTATGTTTGTTTGTAATCAATGCCGTTTCTTTTCTTAGAAAATACGTTTGTAGAAGACTTGTCCTCAGTGTTTATTGAAACTCGTGTGGTTTGTAACCTAATTCACAGAGTTAAGAATTCTCTGCTTGGAAGGGCACCTGGGTGGCTTGGTTGGTTAAGTGGCCGACTTCAGCTCAGGTCATGATCTCCGGATCGTGGGTTCAAGCCCCGCATCGGGCTCTGTGCTAAAGCTCAGAGCCTGGAGCTGCTTCAGAATCTATATCTCCATCTTTCTCTGCCCCTCCCCCACTCACACTCTGTCTCTCTCTCTCAAAAATAATGTGTAAGACCATTTCTTAATTTTTCCTGTATGTTGGTAGATCCTTAGCTCCTTTTGTGGAATTTGGTATAATTTCTTCAATCATGTTTCCAGAATTCTAATACTCTTTATAACTGAGTCCATTCTGCATTTTAACCCATCATTTGAAATTTAATTTTAACATATTTAAGTAATAAATGAACATAGACAATTGATATCTACTTATAGTTAATACTACTTATAGATCTAGTTATAGCTCAACAAATCTATTGCAATATAGTTGTTGTTTATGTAATTACCATCATTATGGTAAATAAAATGGCAAAATATCTATTTGTCAGTTTTTAAAATATGTATATATATATACACTTACTTATCAAAAAATTCTGCCCTTTTTCTCATTACTTCCAATGGGACAGAATACATTTTCTTAAAGAATAACAAGTATAATAATTAAATTTGAAATTCAACTGGACAGTTTGTTAGGAAAAGTAAGTGCTTCTTTTCATGTAACATTACTCTCCGTGAAATACTCTTTCTCCAAATTAGATGAATAAATTCCTCAAATGCTCTTTCCACAAATGAGATTAACAAATTTGTGGTTCTGTTTTGTACCCTAAAAGTTATCATGCAAAGTAGAGGAAAGTTTTGAAATCGTACGAAGAACAAATTATAACCCAAACTTAACACAGTGTTAGCAAACATTCCTGTAAATCAGGTCCATTGTTTTATTGACAAAAAAAGCAAAAATGCTAAAACAGGGAAAACATATATAAACACGGTAGTCTGAGGGGGAGAGGGGGGCTCCAGGGAGATTTTATGCCAGAAGCCCCTGTTTCCTTCCCATGATTATTAGTTGGAAACTGTCAGAGGACAATCATGCTTCTTTCTCTCTCTCAAAAATAAATAGAACAAATATTTTTAGAATGTCAGGTCTTGACGAATACTGGGGAGGTAACAGTATGGTGTTCTATATCCAGAGATTCTCTCTCTGTTCCTCTCTGTGATGTCATTGAGTGAGTGAAAACATGTCTCTGCATCTCTCCCTCAATGCACCGTTATCTCCCACGATCCCTGTGTCTCCGTCTGCACTGATGACACACTGCAGAAATACGGTAACAATCCCCAAATGCTGTAACGTCTCCCTGTTTCTTATTTATGAAAACGCCTTCCCTTCACAGTACTTGTCATTTCCATTACAGTTTTTCATTGACGTCAAGTTTTACAGAAACTCCGCTTTAAGTTTGATTTTGAATCCACAGATAAATTTGAAGAGATTTGACATCTCTGCATAATAAATATTTAAACAGAGACGGTCAAGCTCAGAATGAGCAAAAGATTCTTTAGCCCACTACAAATTAGTCAATGCATTCGTGTTTTAAAAATTAAATAAACAGAATTTAAATATGCGGGCTGGCAGAATAAGATGAATGCACATTAGGAGAAAAGTTTTCTTCTGAAATCATGGTATATGATCCATAATTTTCACTTACAATCCCAAAGCAAAACTGGGCCAGGGTCAGGCGGACCCAGGAATTTGACTTCATCATGGATTTCAATGCACGGAAAGTACCGCTTTCTAAAAATCGCGACATCCTTTTACTAGTATTCCTGAGTTTGCTCCTATGTTGGCTGCCTCTCGTTAGCCTGTAATGAGTAACCTACGGATCTTTATGAACTTCTGACTGACAAGAGGCTGTCCATTGACGTGTTCACCAAATTACTAATCTATGCCGTTTTCTTCTTTCCTTCCAATGTTGGAAGGCATTACAGCAAGACCTCCCAACAGGCATGAAGAACTTGCGGGGGAGAAATCTTTCCTTTTGTTTTAGAGGATTCCCAACATTATTTTCTTATGCACGTTTATTTTTAAATCACGTAGAGGTGGACTGTCTTGGTTGGTGGAGCATTGAGGTTGTGAGTTCAAGCCCCACACTGTGTATAGAGTTTATGTAAAAAATTTTTTAATTTAAAAAAATTTTTTTAATTTATAATAGTTTATTGTCAAGTTGGTTTCCATATAACACCCAGTGCTCTTCCCCACAAGTGCCCTCCTCCATCACCATCACCCCCCTTCCCCCTCCCCCTCCCTCTTCCGCTCTCAGTTTGTTTTCTGTATTCAAGAGTCTCTCAGGTTTTGTGTCCCTCTCTCTCCCCAACTCTCTTTCCCTCTTCCCCTCCCCCCGTCCTCCATTAGGTTTCTCCTGTTCTCCTGTTAGACCTATAAGTGCAAACATATGGTATCTGTCCTTCTCCGCCTGACTTATTTCGCTTAGCATGACTCCCTCGAGGTCCATCCACTTTCCTATAAATGGACAGATTTCATTCTTCCTCATTGCCAATGTAGTACTCCATTGTGTATATATACCACATCTTCTTGATCCACTCCTCAGGTGATGGACATTTAGGCTCTTTCCATGTTTGGACTATTGTAGAAAGTGCCGCTGTGAACATTGGGGTACATGTGCTCCTATGCATCAGCATTTCTGTCTCCCTTGGGTAAATCCCTAGCAGTGCTATTGCTGGGTCATAGGGGAGTTCTCTGGATAGTGTTTTGAGGAACCTCCACACTGTTTTCCAGAGCGGCTGCACCAGTTTACATTCCCACCAACAGTGTAGGAGGGTGCCCGTCTCTCCACACCCTCGCCAGCATCTGTAGTCTCCTGATTTGTTCATTTTAGCCACTCTGACTGGCGTGAGGTGGTATCTCAGTGTGGTTTTGATTTGTGTTTCCCTGATGATGAGTGACACCGAGCATCGTTTCATGTGCCTGTTGGCCATCTGGATGTCCTCTTTGGAGAAGTGTCTGTTCAGGTCTTCTGCCCATTAAAAAAGTTTTTTTAACTCGCGTATTTATGGAGACAATATGTCGACACTATATGTTTGTAAAATTTACATATCCTATTCCAAAGGAGAAGGTCAGAGTTAGTACGTAAACAAACAAAAATCATCATGTTGAATTTAGTGTTTTATACCATTCCTCTACTTGATTTATCCTTGCTACAAATTATTTAGCTAGTTTTTTGGAATCCACATATATTCATATAAATGTGTGATGTTTCTTAACTAATATTTTAAATTTCAAAAAGTAAAGCACGAAACTTCTTATTGACTTTATAAAAGTTGGATTCATTGTTCACCATCATTAAATTTTTACAGTTATTTTTCTGAAAATATAGCATATGGCATTTTATGCCAGGTGGTGGGAGATTTTCTTCCTTCTGATATATTTTTTTTCTGTAACGTTTCTAACAAAATATGTGCCCTGTGGTTTGCTTTTTACTCTCAAAATAGCTTTCGTACATGTTTTCCTTTTTCTCTCTCTACATCCCCTTGGGCAGGGAAGGTTAGTCTTGGCTCAATCTGGCATTCAGTTGTTCCCCCTGTAAACTTTATGATCTCAGAGTTGATTAGGTAATTCATCTAGCAAGTTTTTAAGTGTGAGGTTGTAAATAAGTTTAGGGTCCATTAAAGTGAGTCGATGTGGTAGGTTTCTAGTGCTCCAGCTGGAAAATACTTTGCATTTCCGTGATGTGTTTATTTTCCCTAATTTAATCATCCTTATATTTTGTATTACAGAACTCATATATATTCATTATAAAAACACAACGAAATAAAAATCGTCAAATATTTTTTCCTCACGTGTTTTTATGTCAATAACCTAGGTGAACTAATATGTAATAAGTATGTCATCCAAGTTTTATACACGTTTACTTCCATACAATATATTTCTGTGTCGGTAAATATTTACGTTTTTTAAAGAAATAAACCCTATGCCCAAATTGGGGCTCAACCTCGAAACCGTAAGGTCAAGAGTTGTGTGCTGTACCAACTGAGACAGCCAGGCGTCTCAAAACTATGTTGGTTTCGTATCATTTGGTAAGAACATTCCACAACTCATTACATCAACATTGCATTTTAAGATCTCTTAGATTACTCCCTGGTTTGACGATTATAATTAAATTGAAATGAAGTACTTCCTATTCAAATTGGTGGATATTCCTAGATATTCCCTCAAAAAAAGTTCTCTCAAAAATAAAATAAAACATTAAAAAACTTTTTTTAAATGTAAAAGATACATATTAGGGACCTTCAGGTTTTTTTCCATTTCTGGTGGGAATAAATACGTAATTTCTAAATGTTTTAGATTTCTATCATTGTCGCTGTATTCTGTAAATAGTTGTTTCTCTATATAAGGTATATTGGGTCTATATAGAGAGTTTATATTGAGTTATATATAACTCTATATACATGAAATATATACATATATAGAGTTTTATATAACTATATAATATATAATATATATAGATAGATAGTTATATATAGTCTATACCGAGAGATGTTTGTATATTTGTATATAAGTCTAAAAATAAAACTCAAGGGCACCCACCCTGTTTAAGGGAAAGATAACCTTGAGGAGCAATCGTTAGGTTCCCTGAGGAAGAAACTATCACTTTGACGAAGGTGTCTGCTTCAGTAAAATTTTATCATCAACAGATGTGGGCAGTAAACGTTGTTAGTCACCGTTCTTGATGTTGACCTATCCTTGGGTGACTGAATGTAAAATTCTAAGGTAAAAATAAGTTCTTGGAGATTGTGAGGACATTCCGTGTCTGTCTCCTTCTGACTCTCGGTGTGTTGCTCATTTTCTTTAAAATTAAAAAAACTTAAAGTTCATTTTACCGATTCCTGGATATCATATTTATACATGCGTCTCTGAAGAGTACCGCACCTATGTGCCCATCAAACGTGCTCAATCAATGGCCTTTGCCAAATAAATGTGAAGTCAGTATGACACTTGGAAATATCCATTTGCATTAATTTCTGGAAATGAAGGAATCAAAGGAACTAAAGAGCATGATTCATTCAAGTGGAAAATACCAACACGGTTGAAGTCTTAGGTTGTTCTCCTGCACACTTTTCCATTTTCCGCACGGTTGTAAATTGATCCAGGGTATCCTAAAAGGTTTTAGATGCTCCAAGTTGTTACTAGAGTTCCTCTGAGTGCACCTGGAATCCGTAATATCAAGGATTTCCTTATGCACGATAAACACATCGTAAGTATTTTTGTTCATCTCTGCAAACATCATCAGGCTCTGTTAACTCAATTTGCGATCCTTCCAAAGTTTTCACCCTGGCAGTGCATCTGCACTGAACACAGCGCTGGAAGGGGTGTTGGGCACCACAAATTGCAATTGTCAGTAAAATCGCTCAGAGTAAATCTGTTTTCTGCCAGTTATTTTCCAGAAATGCTCTTTGCCTTGGAGAAAGAAATGTTTTTCTCTTCCTTCTCTGGGGCTCTCGTTGTTGTTTTGTTCTTCTGTTCTTCTCTTCTGGTTTTGTGCTCATGCACCGAGTTTACTGAGTCTGCGGTGGACACTACCAACCAGGTACATGGTATTTCAAAATCTGGATCATTATGACCTTAACTTAATATATTGTCTGATATAAGCAGATGATGTTACCACTCTCTCATTTGTTAAGAACGCTCCCTGGCCATGGGTGCCCAGTGGCTCACTTGGTTGAACCTCCGACTTCAGCTCAGGTCCTGATCTTACCGTTGATGGGTTCCAGCCCCATGTCAGACTCTGTGCTGACAGCTCAGAGCCGGGAGCTGCTTCAGATTCTGTGTCTCCCTCTCTCTCTCTCTCTGCCCCTCCTCAATTCACACTCTGTCTCTCTCTCTCACACACTCTCTCAAAAATGAATGAACATTAAAACAATGAAAACAAAATAATGGTCTATGGCCAAGCACATAGCTTTCATAGGGAGATACCCACCATGGAGACAGACAGGAGTCCCTTCCCTCAGCCAGAATACAGGTAGTGAACCCCCGTCACCCAGTGGGGTCTCAGAGGATGAAGGGCTGATGAAATTGTAGACTAATTCATTTCTACAACTACATCCTGGCATTTTGAATAACTGAATGTATATTTATGTGTATTCATTTCAGTATATAATGGTCCGTACTGTTTTTTATTCCACAAGAACAGTAAGGGTTGCAAAAAAAAAAAAGGGGGGGGGAGGAGAAAGAAGATTATTACAGCTATCTGTGCTTTATAAGATCTTAAGGCAAATGTATCACACTGACAGTTGTGTTTAAACTTTGGGAATTTCAGGGGCGCCTGGATGGCTCAGTCAGTTGGGCATCCAACTTCGGCTCAGGTCATGATCCACAGTTCGTGAGATCGAACCTCGTGTCGGGCTCTGTGCTGACAGCTCAGAGCCTGGAGCCTGCTTCGGATTCTGTGTCTCCCTCTCTCTCTGACCCTCCCTGGCTCACACTCTGCCTCTCAAAAATAAATAAACATTTAAAAAGTTTTAATAAATAAGTAAATAAATAAATGTCATGATTTCAGAGTTCTGAACAGGCACGAACAGTAGATAATATATAAACTAGAGCTCAATTATCCATTTTTAAAAAAAAATCACTGTAAGGTATTTGGAATGCTACACAATGCCCCCCCCCCCGCAGTATTCTGGAACTATGTAAATGCATAATATAAGTATTTTCACCACCAAAAATCTTTGTATTAATAGAAAAATGGAAATCTGAGTTTGATGTTCTGAAGATAGATTTTTTTTCTACCAAGTTTTTTCATTTAGAAAAAAATACACATATGTAAGACATGAGCCCCAAGTAGCCTGGCCCAAGTAAATTTATTTTTTCTACTTAGTTTTTCATTTCAAATAGCATACACATCCCGATGACATGAGCCCTCCCAAAAGTGGATTTTATTAAGTGAAAAAGAAATCCTTTTCACCTTATTTGAATTTATTCTTTATTACTACATTTTTTTTCTGCAGAAATACTATTGGAAACCATATCGTCTTTGCAAATCCCCGTTCATTTGCCTATTAGAAGCAATGCTTCACTATATGATAAATATTCCAGGGAGACGCTCACATAAAACAAACACAATGGTAAGGTTAATACAATTCCAAAATGACCCTCCCAAAAGCTTCGTGACAGGGAAAGTCAATTGGCTAATTCAATTTAGACTGCATGTAAACCCCAGGGCCGTGGATGTCCACTTCTAAGCAATTAATTAATCAAATCTAGCTTTATCTGGTGAAATAAATGGGCCAAGCAGGATTATTTATCGATTACATATTTTTTAAAAAACAAAAAGTAAACAGTATAGAGACGTAACCATTACAAATCCTTCATTAAAGTCTTTCATGCGTACCTAAAGGAAGGTTATCCAATAATTAACTTTTTATAGAATTCATTGGCCCTTGAGATTAAAGGGTAGACAATCGGACCCGTGAAATTATTGTTGGAAACACACTCGGAATGATCTTTGAATATAAACTAATACTTCAAAATTCGTTTTATTTTATGATCATTATAGTTAATGTATTTTCACATACAATGCCACAGTTTCACATTTTAATTATATTTTAACTATAAAAGTAATCCACAAATACTTTATTAGGGCACTGTAATAATATGCTTATGTGAAATTAGATAAACGGCTTCCAAATTTTTGGATCAAGATTATAAGAAGGTGACCGGGCGCCTGGGTGGCTCAGTCGGGTTAAGCATCTGACTTCGGCTCAGGTCATGATCTTGTGGTTTTTGAGTTGGAGCCCCGTGTCGGGCTCCGTGCTGACGGCTCAGAGCCTGAAGCACATTTTGGATTCTGTGTCTCCCTTTCTTTCTCGGCCCCTACCCCGCTTATGCTCTGTCTCTCTCTTTCAAAAATTAATATACATTAAAAAATTTTTTAAAGATTATAAGAAGGTGAAAAGTATCCCACCATAAATACATATTGAAGCAAATTTTGTCATCCAAGAGGATTCGTATATTTCACGCACTGAAGGCTGTATTACGTGCCAATTTTTACAATGAAAAGGAAGTTAGAAATAACAATATTAAATTTATTTTATAACGATCTTAAGGACTCCATGTAAAAGAGGGTTGAAATGTGTGTCTTCTGAATAGATAAGGCTCTAATGAGTATGCTAAGAAAAATGCGCCATGAGCCATTAGCCAAGTGCAAATGGGGGTGGGAACCTACACCGACAAAATACCATTAGGTCCGACCAGGCCCGCGCACGCTGTGCTTTATCTTTACCGACGCCCCTTGAACGAGGGGTTGGACGGCCTGCGTGGGGCCCCCGCTAACGCAGACTTTTTTCTGAGACACACGGTGCAGTACTGTAAATGTGTTTTCCTTATGGTTTTCTTACTATTTTCTCTAGCTTACATTATTGTAAGAATGAAGTATATAATCCGTAGGACATTCCGAATATGGGTTAATCGGCCATGTCGACTTTGTCAACAGGAGGCTATCAGCGGTTAAGTTTTGGGGGAGTCAAAATTTATACCCGTGCTTTTGACTGTGCAGGGGGTCAGCGCCCCTAATGCGCACTAACTCCAGGGTCAAGTATATGAAATTTCTTTTCATACGCTAGTTATACGGTTCATGAATATACATACAATCTGTGGGGCTGAGCCCAGAAAATGAATTTCCGACTGGGTTCATCAGGCTTCAACACCTCTCTAGAGACTTCACTGTGTTTTCTCCCAGGTTCATTGCTTTAGCGGGAAAGACGCTCAGAGAAACTTCTGTTATTATTTATTTTATCTGCAACAAGTTGGCTTTCTTTTCTCAGGAAGTCTAATTTCATTTAGAAATCGCCAAAAAGAAACTATTGTTCATAATGGAGAAAAAATTATGTCATTTCAGTGACTTCCATCCTTGGTAGATTAGGTATCCCATGATACTCCTTTTTAATGACGGGTTCAGAAATCCCTCTGCTAAATCAGCAGCCAAGATTAATCTTTGGAGACAGAGAGAGGGACTCTGGCAAGAAGCAAACGCATAGTCTTCTCTGTAGAGCATACTGTTCTTAGGTTTCAACGGTCAGTCTTTCTGGACTCTAGGCCATAAAGACTGTCCAGAGACATCACTTGGATAATTTACAGCTCTCAAATAGCAGGAAAGACCTCCCCGCACACAATAATGAGAGAGGAAATGTCCTAATCATTTAAAAAATTTTTTCAACATTTATTTATTTTTGAGAGACAGAGCACAAGCCAGGGAGGGGCGGAGAGAGAAGGACACACAGAATCGGAAGCAGGCTCCAGGCTCTGACCTGTTTGCACGTCCCAATTCGGAGCACGAACTCACAAACTTTGAGATCATAACCTGAGCCAAAGTCAGACGCTGAACCGACTGAGCCACCCAGGTGCCTCTCTAATGTCTTTTTAAAGCACTCAAGGGACATGGTGTGACAATCTGTGAGTGCGAAGTGAGTTTCCTGCTTCAAGAGAAAGTCTTCAAAAATCTACTACATCAAGTTTGTCTGCAGCTTAGGACTCTTAGAATGAGTGAGACAAATAGTTTGCAAGGAAGCAGATTCAGGTTCATAAACCAGAAGTTAAGGGTGGCATGTGGGCTTAAATGCATAAAAGATTAAGAAGACTGCAATTCAGCTTCAGGTACAACGGCAGTTACCAACCGTGGTGATTTTACCCCAAAGGGGACACTGGCCATGTTGGAGATTGTTTGGTGATCTCAACTGGCATCTGATGGGTGGAGACCAGGGACGCTGCTTATCTGGTAAAGCACAGGACGCCCCCACCATGGAGAATCATCCGCCCCCAAATGTCAACAGCGCCCAAGTCTACAAGGTCCCCACTTGGTCACGGTTGAGCACGGAGAAGCACCAACGAGGGCACAGTACACGGGACGTGTGTAGTTGCACGTTACAACTGCTGTCTTCTCAGTCATCTCGTAGTCAGGTTGGAGGTCACGGGCTTGGACTTCGCCGCCAGACAAATATCACAGCACGACTGTTCCTAAACTTGGGCAGACCCCGGCAAGTGAGGCACACATCGGGCTGCAGGGGATGCTTTTCCCAAATGAGAAAGCTACACTGCTCCCGGCACCTGGGGGGCTCAGTCTGTTAACCGTCTGACCAGCGCAGGTCATGATCTCACAGCTTGTGGGTTCGAGCCCCATGTCGGGCTCTGTGCTGACAGCTCAGAGCCTGGAGCCTGCTTCGGATTCTGTTGTCTTCCTCTTTCTATGCCCCTCCCCCATTCAGAGTCTGTCTCGCTCTCTCAAGACCGAGTGCCTCTCTCTCCCTCAAGAATAAACATTAAAAATTAAAGAAAAAAAAGAAAGCCAAACTACACATAGAGTAAGTTTAGTGATGATTTAAATGATGGTAAAGACTAATTTGCAAACTGAGGCAAGCTTCCTGTTGCTCAGAAAAAGGTATCTGTCGTGGAAAATGCACTGAGTTGTTGTGTAGCAAGGATTTTTAAAAGTTAGTTAAACACACATGCATGCACACATGTACATGTTGAATTAGAGGGACAGACACATAGATACAAGGATACTTCGCTAGATAGCTAGACAGATGACAGATAGGTAGACAGATGGATAAAAGAGATAATGGATGGATGGATAGAATGGATGGATTGGATGGATGGATGGATAGATGATAGATAGATAGATAGATAGATAGATAGATAGATAGATAGATAGATAGATATGATGGATGAATAGATGGATGAATGGATAAATAGTTAACAGTTGGATAGATAGATGATGGATGGATGATGCATAGATAGATAGATAGATAGATAGATAGATAGATAGATATGATGGATGAATGCATAACTAGATGTATAGATATATAGATGGATGACAGATAGTGCGACAGATAGAATGGATGGATGGATAGATGGGTGGATGGATGGGTCAACAGATGATAGATAGATAAAACTAAAAAAGATAGCTAGATGATAGATAGATAGATAGATAGATAGATAGATAGATAGATAGATAGTAGATAGATAGAATGGGTGGATGGGTGGATAGATGACAGATAGGTAGATAGATATGATGGATGGAGGCATAACTGGATGTGTGGATGTATGATACACAGAGTGAAAGATAGATAGATAGATAGATATGATGGATGAATGCATAACTAGATGTAAAGATATATAGATGGATGATAGATAGGGTGATAGATAGAATGGATGGTTGGATTGATGGATGGGTAGATGGATGGATAGATGATAGATAGGTAGACAGAATGGATGGAAGCATAACTGGATGTATGGGTGTATGGATGGATGATAGATACAGAGAAACAGAGATACAGAGACAGCTATGATGGATGGATGGATGGATGGATGGATGGATGGATGGATGGATGGATAGGTGAATGGATGGATAAATGATAGATAGATAGACAGATATGATGGATGGATGCATAACTGGATGTATGGATGTATGATACTTAGAGTGACAGATAGATGATAGATAGATAGATAGATAGAAAGAATGGATGGTTGGATGGATGGATGGGTGGATGGATGGGTAAATACATGATAGATAAAATTTAAAAAAGATAGATAGTAGATAGATATGATGGATACATGCATAAGCAGATGGGTGGATGGCTGGATGGATAAACAGAAAGAAAGAAGGTAGGAAAGAATCTGTCTCAGAATGCCCTATTCAATACCTTTTGTATATCAATATTCAATTAGGGAAAAAACTGTTAGGAAGTCTTTCTTCTTCCACACTCTCATTTTTATACACTCTGACAAAATATCACGGAAACCTTTCTATAGTTTTCCACAATTAAACTCAATTATCACTGTCTCCAACCTCGCTAAGAGGGGCTCTTGTGAATTCTGGACTCTAGTGAATTCAGTCTCTCAGAATTAATTTTTTCTGAATGCCACTTCATGTGACACAGAGGATAATAAGTACATTTTAAAAATCCAGCGTCAGAGAGGGAGAGAAACGATTAGAAAGGCATCTTGATGATGTGCTTCAGGGGCCTTGTGACCTGATTTCCAATTGTAAACGTAGACACTACCGCTATTCTCCCCAGAGGTTTTTAAAGAAAGTTGCAAAGCTGTGTGATTCTATCTGATTCCGGCTTCCCACAGTCCATTATTTTCAGGGTCCACTGCTTTATGCGTTTTGCTGGAAAAGCAGACCTTTCAACAATTTGCAGAGACTTACTTGCTGATAAGCTTTCACTGTCTGTTTTCAAGGAACACATATTAGCAAATTAATCTTTTTGTGATGGGTGGAGATTTGAGGGCCTGTGATCCTCAAGGAAATTTGGTTTTGAAAAGCATGTGTCTCAAATGAATGCCGCCTCATTCTTTAGGCTCTGAAGCTGGGGGACCAGCAACATTGAATTACACATGAGCCAAAGACCTACTGAATCAGAATCTGCCATTAATTATAATTTTTAAGCTTATTATTTTTGAGAGAGAGAGACAAAGACAGACAGACAGAGAGAGTGCGTGCATAAGTGGGGGAGGAGCAGAGAGAGGGACAGAGCATGGGGGGGGGGAGGGTCAGAGAGAGTGGGAGACACAGAATCCGAAGCAGGTGCCAGGCTCTGAGCTGTCAGCACAGAGCCCGACGCGGGGCTCAAACCCACAAACTGTGAGATCATGACCTGAGCCGAAGTTGGAAGCTTAACCAATGGGCCCACGGAGACACCGCAGAATCTTCCATTAATTAAATCCCTCTAGGATTCCCCAGACATAATTCATAAGCACCACGTCCTGCATGCATTTTCTGTCTCAGATTTTGGCTTCATGGCCAGAACGAATACCTCGTTGTCCTGGTTGTTAAAATAGGGAAATACTCCCCAAATGATGGATAAGTACATTGAAAATAAAAATCCCTCCTTGAGTAGCGAAATATCTATTCAGTCATCTGTGGAAGAGGTAACCTGTTCCCAAGTCTGTGCAGCCATTGCCAAAGGACTAGATTCAAAGTGTTCATAGAAGGTGACCCCCACACTCAAGCATCAGGAAGAATAAGTGGACAGGCTCAGAGTTGGCTCAGCTAACAGACCCTTATACCAAGGCTGAGTAAAGGACAGCAGGCACCCTTGGAGCTCCGATCAATTTTACTGGACGCTGCGGGCGACCTGCGCGCACCCCTTCCTGGGTGTTGAGAGGACAATTCGCAACACAACGCGGCGCTGTCGGCCATCTGGGTCCCCGGCTAACCTCGCTTCAACGGTGTCCCCGGGACCTGCTCAGTGCGCTGGTTTCCCGGTCTGCTCTCCAGTGAACGAAAGGCAAAGAAACCAAAGAGGACAGTGGAGAAAAGCCTGTCGTGGCTAGGGGAGGGATGGTCTTGTGAATGTGAGGAGAGTGTGTTCAGGGGAGTTTTATGCCGTGTAGCTCAGGTGATAGAACTGAAATTCCACATGTAAGGGATATACACAGATGGCTATAAAGTATGTACTAATATATTATATCACAGTGTAATATATATGCTTGTCTATTTTTATATGTCGTGTATGTGATAAATAAAACATAACAATTTTATAGTACATAATTATATATAATATATAGTAAGACATGCTTATGTATGATAATATATAACATATATAAACATGCTTTATTTTGTTTGATATAGATCATGTATGATAATATATATATCTATATATATTTTTAAAATATAGTTTATTGTGAAGTTGGTTTCTATACAACACCCAGTGCTCTTCCCCAAAAGTGCCCTCCTCGATGCCCATCACCCCCCATCCCCTTTCCCCCTCCTCCTTCAGTCCTCAGCTTGTTCTCAGTATTCAAGAGTCTGTCATGATTTGCCTCCCTCCCTCTCCCCAACTCTTTCCCCCCCCTTTGCTTTTCCCATGGTCCTCTGCTAACTTTCTCCTGTTCCACTTATGAGTGAAAACATATGGTATCTGTCCTTCTCCACCTGACTTATTTCACTTAGCATGACACCCTCGAGGTCCATCCACTTTCCTACAAATGGCCAGATTTCATTCTTTCTCATTGTCGTGTAGTATTCCATTAATATATACTATATTCGAGGTATAATAATATATAATAATGTAGACAGGTTTTATCCAGATATTATATATATAAATCTAGACACATCATATATGACAGAATAATATTGCATAATATAATCTATAACATAATAATCTACATAAGTTTTATTTCCTCTTATCTTTGGTTTATTTGATGCATATAATCTACTTATATAGATTTATATAATAATTATATAATCTATATCTATATCTACATAGTAAGTATTGGGGCGCCTGAGTGGCTTAGTCCGTTAAGAGTACAACTCTTGATTTCAGTTCAGCTCATGATCTCACAGTTGTGAGATCAGACCCTGTGTGGGGCTCTGCGCTAAGTATGGAGCCTCGTTGGGATTCTCTCTCCCTCTCTCTCTGCTCCTTCCCTGCTTACACCCATGTTCTCGCACTCTAAAAAAAATTACATATCTATATAGTAAAATATTTCATTTAAAATTATATAAATTACATCCTATATATTTATTATTATGAAATGAATATTATATAGTGCAATTTATGCTATGTGTAAACCTTGATGAGCATAAGTGTGTGTGCAAATATATACTATATACCCATCAAACGTATGGTGGGTGGTTAGTATGATTTACAGGCTCCGTGGAGCCGTTTAGAAGCATCCTGAGCACACGTTTTGTTATTTCTACTACACAAACACAGAGACATCCGAAAGTGAGTCTTAACCTGTTTCTAAGGTTTACAACACCCTAGATGAGGATTATTTTCCTTCTTCTGTAAGCATTGCCCCATGCATTCATTTAAACTTATTTGTTCAGTGGTAAATTTTCCACCGAGTGCGTTCACATCAGATATACCATGGACTAATAAATAAAACCGCAGTACCACTTTAGATTAAGACGTTTCTTAGAAAACAACGTGGCGAAAGGTTTCTCAGGAGACAGGCAGGAATGAAAATGACATGTCAACATTGAAGAGATTTCCTTAGAGAGATGGGCCGCATAAATATTTTGCGAATGCAGAATATCAGTTCCCCAATAAATTTTAGAATCGAATTCATTTTGTATGCAGCTGAGGATAGAGTTTGCAGAAAAGAATCTGCACACAATTTTTTTTTTTTTTTTTGGTCGATGGCTGGCTGGAATAATCAGTGGGTCCCAGAGTAGAAACAATTTGGTGGCAGGTGTGTGGGATAGAAACATGAAATATTAAGAAACCATCTGAGCATCACACAACAAAGAGCGGGGTCTTTTTCTATCCTGTGCATGAGTTAGAGCAGAGAAAAGAATAAGAGAATGTTGCTCTCTGAGGTGGAAGACCACACCGGAAAGGGGGTGAGAAATAAAACAACAGACACGTTGGAGGAAAAAATAGTCCAAGCCATTAAAATGAATTTAGAGGGAGAATGATGTTACAGGCATTCAGACTCTGAAAAGATAGTGTTTTTCTTCTTAGTTCCTTTATCAGACTCGTTTTCCTGGAGACACACAAAAATGGACTGTGTCGTCCTAGTAACTAGTAACTGATCAAAGCAATCCACATATTTATGTAAAATACAATCTAAATGCTGACAAAATAAAGCACTAAACTTGGGATCACAGATTTGTACTTGAAATTTGCATTCAGTTTATTTGAAAATTATTCAATTTTGAAAATGAGACAATTCTAAGTCAATACCTAACACGTGCACATCAATATTTTCGTCTTCTAACTATGAAAACTATGTCAAGTAAAAGTGCCTTTGGTATACCGTGTTTGCTCAAAATGAAACTCAAAGTGCCCGTTAAAAGTTCACTGTGCCCGGTCGTATACTTTCCCCTGGAGGCCGTAGATCTGTGATTCAGGTATGCAGCGTCAGACGCCAGCACCTGTCACAGAACTGGCTTGGTTCTATTCAAACTGCCATCCTGTCTGTCACCAGCCTGTGAGCCCGGAAACGTGACTCAGCCTTTTTGGGGGAAACCTGTCTCTAGTTTGTCAGATGCAGAAAGTAGAGGTCTCTGGTCGCCAGGGTAGGTGGAGAAAGGCACCGAGAATATTTTAAGTGAAGTCTGGCAGGGGGGGCATGTGACAGGTGATTTAAACCACAGAGCCGGGGAAGGGGGTGAAACGTATTTATTATTGAAAAAGTCAGGAAATAAGACCTTCTGAGGAGTGACATGGGGAATACAGAAAGGCAGGTGGGGTCCAAATCATCGGCGTGTCAGGAAGAAATACAACCGAAAGCCTCACGGGACTGGAATCGAAGGAAACTGACTTGAATCAGTACAAGAATATATCAAACAGCACGACCAAAAGATGCCAGAATGGAAAAAATATGTGACATATAAGTGATTCGGTGAATACGGCTCTTACATCTTTAATAAGATTCCTTTTGGGTTTATTTGTTTATTTTTGAAAGACAGAGCAAGAGCAGGGGAAGATCAGAGAGAGGCGGAGACAGAATCCCAAGCGGGCTCCGCACTGTCAGCCCAGAGCCTGATGCGGGGCTCGACCTCACCTACCGTGAGATCACAACCTGGGCTGAAATCAAGAGTCAGACGCTCAACCGATGGAGCCCCCCAGGAGCCCCAGGGCTGTTACATTTTTTGGAAAACAATTCAATGGTGTCTGAGATTCTTCATGAGAACTCTGCTCTCTTCTATCCAGTCAGTGACTTACATTTCAAAGACAAATTCAGGGCAGAGACACGTTGAGGACAGCCAGAAGGAGGGGACTGTGCCTAGGTATGAGCTGAAGTCAGACGCTCAAGTGACGGAGCCACCGAGACACCCCCATGAGACATAATTTATTACATAGGATATAAGTTAGTTTTACACGTGAGGACAAGCTGCCGCAGGGGAACAGTGTGGGGGACGCGGCTACGGGTCTGGGGGACGCGGTGTGTGCTGTGTCATTGTTTGCTGACTTGTTATGGATCCTGTGGTCACGGAGGACGGAAGTCTGACTTGCATATTTTGGGGGCTGGACGTCTCTGCAGGTCTCATTAGAGCTGTGGGCTCTTCTTAGAGGACCAGAGTATTTGCACGTGGTGTGAGTGTGCATGCATGTAATGAGTGTGGGCTTGCGTGTGGGTGTGAGTGCACATGCATGTAACCACAGTATTTGCACGTGGGTGTCAGTGCACGTGCATGTGACAGTGTATGTTGGCATGTGAGTGTAAGTGCACACGCATGTAACAGGGGTGTGTTTTTGCATGGGTGTGAGTGCACATGCATGCAATGACTGTGTGCACGTGGGTGTGAGGGCCCGTGCATGCAACGGGAGTGTATGTTTGCACATGGATGTGACTTCATAAGCGTGTAACAACAGTATTTGCACGTGGGTGTGAGTGCACAGGCATGTAAACAGACTATTGGCATGTGGGTGTGAGCGCACACACATGTGATGTGAATGTGTGGTTGCTTGTGGTGAGTACACACGCACGTGACGTGAGTGTGTGGTTGCACGTGGTGTGCGTGCACGCGCATGTAACAACAGAGTGCTGCTTTGCTTGATCAAACAGACACCTCCCGTCCCCAAGATGGACGCCGACTGGCACACCCCTGGAAGGAAGAATTCGTCCCTGCACAACTGGGTTTGTCCCCTCGTGAGCATCACTAGTGACACGCTGCTCTGACCGCTTCATGTGGAACTACTCAATGTGCTTCAGTCCTTTTTTCTTCCTGCTCATTTTACTGTTTCCTGGTGGTTTTGAGTATTTTCTGCCTTCTCTAACAGTGGATGCAAAGTGAATCAACTCATTTCAATGCGTTTGACAACCATTTCGATAATAAAACGAATGTCATTTTAAATCCTAATTCACACTCTCCACAAAGGGGCTAACTGAGCTCCGGCGATGAGCGCTGTCTCTTCTACTCCTAACCGCTCTTGCCCACGGTGTTAGGTGTTGTTGGAGTCCACGAACATAGATTACAGAATTATTAGTATCACATTACCAACAGAAGAGTATTTTTTGCAAACTTTAACTAAAAATGTAAGCTAACCGCTTTGGGAAATGAGGGTTTCTAAATACTATGCATATGGGTTAAAATCCTTGAAGCAACGTTACAGCGTTCAGAATTTAGAAACTAAATTTACTTAATCATGTTTTCCTGAGGTCTATTTTTCCGGAAAACTTCTGAGTTCAATCTAATTCTAAAATACATGAGGTGTAGGCACCTGGGTGGCTCAGTGGGTTAAGCATCCGACTTTGGCTCAGCTTGTGATCTCACAGTTTGTGGGTTTGAGCCCGCCTCGAGCTCTGTGCTGACAGCTCGGAGCCTGGAGCTGCTTCCGATTCTGTGTCTCCTTCTCTCTCTGTGTCTTCCTTTCTCTTTGCCCCTCCTCTGCTCGTGCTCTGTCTCTCTCTCAAATATAAACTTCAAAATTTTTTTTAAAAATGTAAGACTTTAAATAATTATAATAAAACACTATAGACGCTATTTGTGTTATCAAAAAAACATGGCTAAATTTTAAAAAAAGTTGCTTCTACAGCAAAGTAAACTCTGACACATGTACTTTTGGGGAATTTTTTCAAGGATTTTCTCCTAAGTACCCCATACAAAGCAGAGGGGAGAAATGAAGCCTAGATTTGCATCCGTCATGAATTCTTCCATATGAAGTAGAGAATTGATGAAGAAAACAGTCCAGCCTCGGGTGCGCAAGTCCAACCTCTGACCAATTGCAGATCCAAAACCCTACACAGAGACATCATCTTTGCAAAGGTAGGCAAAGACGTTGAACTAGGTCTCCAGTTGACAAGCATAGCTGCCTTCTCTTGAGAAAGAAGGGTTCACACAAGGGTAATTAGCAGTAAAAAAGTGAATGCTCCTCCCTAACCGTTTCTAAATGAAAGCTTCGTTTTCAAATGTTGAGATGCTATGAAAAAGCTGTGTCCAAGAACACAAAAGAGCCCCAAATAAAGCCAAGCCAACTTAGCCTACTGCTAACTGTATGAGAGAAAAGAGTATAAACTTCACAGCACTTACTAAAATAAAAATGCAAAAACCAGAAAACAAGTTCCAGAACCCTTCCTTGAGATGCCACGTAGCTGTAAAAAAATCTTGGGCAGAGAAGTAGAGGGTTCTAGATAAAATGCTCCCCCAAAATGAGAACAGGAGCAACAAACGGATATTCTAGAACCCTCTATGAGTATTTTGACAGTTAGCGTGGATTTCATAGAGGGTTCTAGAATATCAGACTCTTGGCTAGAGGGATGGAAATTTACAGATTTCACAGTGATAGTCTTGGAAAACCATCAATTCTTGGGAAGAAATCAGATGAAAACAAGCGATGAAATGCTATGTTTGAGCATGGATGGTATAGGGAAGAAGAACGAGACATACAGACCCTTGCAAGAAAAAATACTGAAGGACGCACAATCCTACCTCTCAATTGTTTCTTCCCTTCTCCACACCTCACAAGTAAAAAGTGTCATGACGGAAAAGAGTCCAGATGAACTGGAAATCTTATACACCAATCGGGATCAACCAAGGAATTCTTAGCTCAAAGTACATTTCATCTATACATGTTTTAGCTGATCGAAACCCCCATCCTGTCCATTCCCTCTCCCCCACAACTCACAAAATAATTATTGAGAGCAGAATAAAACATCAACCTATGGGACGTCTGGGTGGCTCAGTCAGTTGAGCATCCACCTTTGGCTCTCAGGTCTCATGGTTCCTGAGTTTAAGCCCAGCGTTGGGCTCTGTGCTACAGCTCAGAGCCTAGAGCCTGCTTCAGATTCTGTGTCTCCCTCTCTCTCTCTACCCCTCCCCCTGCTCACATTCTGCTTCTCTCTTCAAAAATAAATAAACATTCAAAACAAATTTTTTAAACGTCAAGTAGCCCTCCCTGTAAACTTTAATATGCAGACACCAGCTTTTGAACCTGATGGGATTCCCAGGCTGGATGTGCACCACCAGTTCACAAAACGGGGACATGTTTTGTTTTCAGATACTGGACGGCAGGCAGCACAAGGTGGTGGTCTCTAGGGGGAAGAAAAACAACTCAAGAATGCTCCGTGAGCTCCGTTCCTGGCTTCCTGATGCTCAGGACATGCCACACAGCAGAGCTCAAAGGGTCTCTGTTCGTTCCTGGGTCAGAAGCACTCAACACACTAGAATTCGATCGGAAAACTAATGCGCAGAAGGAACCAGTAAGGTAGGAGCTCTGCCAAGGGAGCCCTATGAAAATGGACAGAATGACGTGACCCGGGATTCAGAGGGGGTGAACTGGAGCAATCCCCGGGGCGCATGCAGCCCTCATCAGTCAGGGAGGGAAGACCTTACACAGAGGACCGTCCACAACGTTCTCAGAATGGCGTCGCCTAACCAGTGGGACCCAATGACCTCCGTATGGAAGACATCCCTATGCTGCTTCTCCCAAAGTCAAAATTGAGGACTGAAGGCAAATTCGCTGCAGCCAAAGTACAAAGTTCACATATTTAGAGCTGTGTTCTAAAGAGCACCCAGCCCTGCCTACAGGACAGTGGGTGGGTGTTCAACAGAAAAGCTTAGTGGGGATGAAAAGAAGGAGGAAAAATCGGAGCCAAGGAGTCATGATGCATGGCGGCCAGCATAGAAACAGGATGGTGTGGTAAGAAAGTGAAGATAGTATGACAAAAAGTTGGGACTCAGAGATAATACATCATATCTGAGATGCACAATGAAAAACAAACTGCATACAATTCACACCCAGGTAGGCACCGGACCTGGAAAAATTTGTGAGCTGCAATACACATGAACGGAAAATCATGTAAAATTAAGGAACAACAACAACAAAAAGGAAACAGCATCAGGGGGAGGGGGTATGGAATAATGCCAAGTACTGAAATTTGCATGTGATTGAGCCTCAGGAGGACACTGACAGGGAGACAGAAGAAAATACATATTTGAAGAAATTAAACTTTATCTTTAAGTAACTTGATAAAAGAAAAGATATAAGCCAGAGATATAAGAGTCCCAATGATTCTGAAGCAGAGGAAACATACATCCCACAGCACGGAACATCATCATCTATTTGGTCAAAAGCAGTGAGAAAAAGAAAAGTTTAATAGGAGCCACAGAAAACAAATGTGTCCTATCGAAGGCGAAGAGAAGAAGGATGGCATTTTCTAGTCATAAAGAACGCCGGCTGCAAAACAGTGGAACAACAGCCTGCAAAGTCCTTAGAGAAACACCAAACCAGGCCACAAAATAAGTGGGGGGAGGGAAAGTGTTTTTGCTGTTAAAAATTTAGTGTTTTGTTAGTATGGGTTGAAAGCTTTGCCCCACCTTCCTCTGACAAACAATCATCGGCATAGCAAAGAACTGGGAAAGAACTCTTTGTCTTTGTAGGTTTTTCGGAGAAACCTACACTTCCAACAATAGGAAACTGCTTTCTCGTTATCACGTGTTACGGGAAGAAGGGAAATTTAAGTAACCTTTAGGTGAAAAAGTAGGGTATGATTGGAAGTGGGTCTTTTGACAATTGCTACCCAAGTAATTTCCCCAAATGCAGTGAGTTAACCAACAGGTCCTGGTATGTTGAATGGGTTCATGGGTTGTGGTCCTCTTGGCTGGGCAGAGCGGGTCTTGGCCAGGCTCCTTCATGTGTCTGAGGCTGGCTGGTCTGGGATGCCCACCGTGGGGATGGCTGAGCTCTGCTTTATGTGGTAGGTCACGGTCCAGGGGGCTAGGCTGGGCAGTGACGGGATCTGAGAGAGGAACTCCATGCACAAGATGCACATCCAGGTCTGGGCTGATGACACCAGGAGTCTGCAGGCATCCTACTGCCCAAAGCAATCACGAGCTTGGAACGCATTAAAAGGCTGGAGAAAATACGGGCGCCTGGCTGGCTCAGTCGGCCGAGCATCCAACTCTTGATTTCGGCTCAGGTCCTGATCTCACAGTGCGTGAGACTGAGTGCCCAAGTCATGCTTTATACGGACAATGCAGAACGTGATTGTGTTTCTCTCTTCGTCTCTCCCTAACCCTCCGCTGACGCACTCTCTCTCTCAAAAAAGAAAAAAAAAAAGCTTAAAAAAAGAAAGGATGGAGAGATAGATTCCATCGACAGACAGGAAGAAATGGAGTCATCTGTCACTCTCACGGGCGGAGAATCGTAACTATGTATGCAATCAGTCTGTCACATCGACTGTGGAAAATGCACCAAACCCCCAGAATGGCATACTTCTTGTTTTTTTAAACTTATCATCTATCATCTATCTATCATCTATCTATCTATCTATCTATCTATCTATCTATCTATCTATCTAAAGAGTGAGAGTGAGTGGAGAAGGGGCACAGAGAGAGAGAGAGAATCCCAAGCAGGCTCTGCAGTGTCAGCACAGAACCCCACATGGGGCTTGAACTCATGAACCTCGAGATCATGACGTGAGCCAAACTCAAGAGCTGTGTACTTAATCAAGTGAGCCACCCAGGCGCCCTGGAATGACATGCATCTAAGAGGTACCAGTGGTCGTGTTGGTGGTTAGTTAGGTGACAAGTGAACTTTTCTTTCTTCTCATCTGAATTTTATAGAACATACATTTTCTTTATCAATTAGAAACATATTCTGGGAGTCCTGGAGGGGAATCTAGTGATGTGTTTATTTGTGAATTACCAACGCAAAGACTTGGTGTGGCTGTCTAATGCAAAAAAAAATAAGGAGAAAAGAAGCACCAGACAGTCCAGGAACTTGAACAAAAGAGAAGTAGGTAAATTTAGAAGCGATAAAAATCAGGGTTTCGTTGTCCATGTCAAAAGCTGTTGGAAGAGGCAGAATCTGGTGCTGAACAGAAAATAGGAATCTGTTTCTCAAGGGGAATTTTGAGAATATTTTCAACAAGATTGTGTCTTTAATGACCCTTGTTTAGGGGGGAAGCTGCAATTAGCTTCACAGCGGGAACTACAGTGGCTTCCAAAGAAACTACCATTTTTAGATACTGGGAAACAGACATATCAAAGGAATTGGATTAACACAAAGTAATCTGTGGCAAAAAAAATCTAATTTTTAAATAAATCTCTAAATGTGTTCTGTTCTAGTAAATACATAGCACCAACTTTGAAATAGTTATCTTCATATTTATTTTAAGTTGTATTATGTTGGTCCCTGTTCAATAATAAAAACTCATTATTATAACGTTGCAATTCACTGATGTGGCAGTATCTTTAATTACATGGTGCAAGATGCATCTTTAAAAATTGGGGATTTTTCTGAAAAATATGCCTAACGTATGGAGATAATTAATGCATTCTTTAGAAGCACTGCTTTACAGTTATAAGTATGTAAGATTGGGGTGCCTGGTTGGTTCAGTCTGGAGAGCATGTGAGTCTTGATCTTGGGGTCATGAGTTTGAGCCTTATGATGGGCTTAGAGTTTAATTAAAAATTTAAAGAAATTATTTATTTTTTTAATGTTTATTTATCTTTTGAGAGACAGAAAGATAGAGCACAAGCAGGACAGGGTCAGAGAGAGAAGGAGACACAGAATCCGAAGCAGGCTTGAGGCTCTGAGCTGTCAGCACAGAGCCTGATGTGGGACTCCAACCCACAAGTCGCAAGATCATGACCTGAGCCAAAGTCGGACGCTCAACCCACTGAGCCACCCAAGTGCACCAAAAACAAACTCTTAAAAAAAGACTATAATTTCTGGCAGACGGATATAGTTCTTTTTATATCAGAAGTTAACAATTTAGAAACAAATTCTTGAGTTTTAATAACAAAGTGCATCTCTGCATTGGGAAGTGGTGAAATAGGACTATTTTAAGAGGCTGCTAAAAATGTACTACTCTCTACAGGTGGGAAGGAGCATCTCAGTCAGCAGACCTCACTGGGATTAGGAACTTCGTCAGTGACTTTGGGTTTGGGGGAAGCAAGATGAGTTCTCCAGGTCACTTGTCAGCTGCTTTTTCCTGTGAAGGGCCAGACAACATCTTTTTAGCTTCTCAGGCCACTCATCTCTGTCATGGCCATCGCCTCTGCACTTGAAGCATGGAAACAGCAATTTACAATATGCAAACAGATGGGTGAGTCTGTGTTCCAATAAAACTTTATTTACAAACAGTGATGGCAGGCTGGATGACAGTCTAGGGTGCCAATTTCTGGGGTTCTAGGTCTCAGTGTTAAACATGTAAATGTTTCCTCATAGGAATTGCATTCATTTTTTTCAGTTAATAAGCACTGAGTAAGGGCTATTCATACTAAATCCAATTTTGAAGAGCACCAGGAGACCATAAGTTCTTCTTTTCTTAAATGTTTTTATTATTTATTTTTGAGAGAGAGACAGCGTGATGAGGGGGAGGGTCAGAGATAGAGGGAGACACAGAATCGGAAGCAGGCTCCAGGCTCTGAGCTAGTGGTCAGCACAGAGCCCACCACAGGGCTCGAACCCATGAACTGTGAGATCATACCCTGAGCCAAAGTCAGAGGCTTAACTGACTGAGCCACCCAGGCGCCCCCTTTCTGTTCTTCTAAAATGAAACAACCAGCACATCAAACATTTGTTGGAAGACAGGGATTTGAATACATGGCAGCTTTTCTGATTTTTCTTTCTGCTGAACGGGGAAGACTGGCTGTCTCCCTGAATCGATAGGAAAATAAAAAAACTCGGACATCGTATTTGGGACAAGTGGTTTTCTCTCTATTGGCATCCGGTTCTCAAAAAGGATGCTCAGGAGGAAACTGGCTGCCTTAGTCGGTGGAACACGTGAGTCTTGATGGTGGAGGTGGACGTTTTAGTGTCAATGTTGGGTGTAGAGATTACTTAAAAATAAAATCTGAAAAAATAAAAGATGCTGAGGGTAATGGCTTGATCAAGCACAGCGATGCAGATCACCACCCAGAGAGTCTTAGGGATATTATAAAGGGCGAAGATCAAGGTAAGGTTTTGATAGCCTTGGAAGGTCTCACTTGAAGGGCTAGAAGACGGGCCTTTTGATGTGGGTGTCAGATTGGAGGGGGTCAAACTTTGTATATGACAGTGTTGAGTAGAGTTGATGTGATAAAAGAGTTCACCCTGATGAGAGAAATTATTCAGAGAAGGAGGCTGTTTACCCAGAAGAGACATCTAATCCTGGGACAAGTAGATTACTCCAGACGGCCCTCAATCTGACCATGAAATGATTCACTGGCTGCATAGTTCCATTTCTGTCACCACTGCCGGGAAGAAAGAGTCGTTGGTTGACGTGGTCTCAACAAGAAGTCGGTGGGATTTGGCACCTCAGTGTGTCTGGTGCCTTAATGAGGGCTGGACAAATCTGGAACAGGGACTGCAAAACTATGGCCCCCATGCTGACCAACGGTTCTCATAAATAAAGTTTTATTGAGACAGAGAATTGGCCATTCAGTGTATGCATTTCTTTACGGCTAATGACAGCTAAGTAGTTGAGACAGAGACCATTTGGGTCACAAAGTTGATAATATGTATTCTCCACCACATGACAGAAAAAGTTGAGAAATCCTAAAATAAGCAAGTATTTTCCACAAATATATAGGTCAGTTTAAGACCAACTGCAACACTTTTCATGATTTTTCTTATGTAGGGATCATCCTATGTGTGAACGTAAATTATTACTTAGTTTCTTAACCTGTTTCTATAAATCTGGTACCGTGGTTTCTTCTTTTATTTACTTTTTATTTTTAAAGAATTTACATTCAAGTGAGTTAGCATCTAGTGCACTAATGATTGCAGGAGTAGAACTCAGTGACTCATCCCCTACATATAATACCCAGTGCTCATCCCAACAAGTGTCCTCCTTAATGCCCCTTGCCCATTTGGCCCCTCACCCCACCCACGGCCCTTCCAGCAACCCTCAGTTTGTTGTTTGTATTTAAGAGTTTTATGTCTTGTCCCCTTCCTTGTTTTTATATTATTTTTGCTCCCCTTCCCTTGTGTTCATCTGTTTTGTATCCTAAATTCCACATATGACTGAAGTCATAAGATATTTGTCTTTCTCTGCCTAATTTTGTTTAGCATAATATCCTTTAGTTCCATCCACGCTGCTGCAAATGGCAATAAAAGAGTTCATTCTTTTTTGATCACTGAGTAATATTGCAGTGTGTGTGTGTGTGTGTGTGTGTGTGTGTGTGTGTACCACATCTTCTTTATCCATTCATCCATCGATGAACCTGTGGGCTCTTTCCATACTTTGGCTATTGTCGATAGCACTGCTATAAACCTTGGGGCGCACGTGCCCCTTTGAATAAACTTTACTCCTGTATCCTTTGGATAAATACCTAGTAGTGCAATTGCTGGGTCATAGGGTAGTTCTATTTTTAATTTTTGAGGAACTTCCACAGTGTTTTCCAGAGTATCTGCACCAGTGTGCCTTCCCACCAGCTGTGCAAGAGAGATCCTCTTTCTCTGCATCCTCACCAGCACCTGTTGTTGCCGGAGTTGTTAATGTCAGTCATTCTGATGCGTGGGAAGTGGTATCTCCTGGTGGTTTTGATTTGTATTTCTCTGGCGATGAGTGATGTTGAGCACTTTTTCATGTGTCTGTTGCCCATTGTATGTCTTTGGAAAATTGTCTATTCATGCCTTCTGCCTAATTCTTCACTGGATTATTATTTTTTTTTACATGTTGAGTTTGATAAAGTCTTTGTAGATTTTGGATCCTCTGGTCTGATATGTCATTTGCAAATATCTTCTCTCATTCTGTCGGTTGCTTTTTAGTTTTGCTGATTGTTTCCTTTGCAGTGCTTTTTATCTTGTTAGAAGATAGTTCATTTCTGCTTTTGTTTCCCTTGCCTCTGGAGACGTGTTGACTAAGAAGTTGCTGCAGCCAAGGTCAAACTTGTTGCCTGCTTTCTCCTCTAGGATATTGATGGCTTCCTGTCTTACATCTAGGTCTTTCATCCATTCGAGTTTATTTTTCTATAGGGTATAAGAAAGTGACCCAGGTTCATTCTTTTGCTAGTGCCGTCCAGTTCTCCCAGCACCATCTGCTGAAGAGACTGTCTTTTTTCCATTGGGCACTCTTCCCTGCTTTGTCAAAGATTAGCTGGCCATATGTTTGTGGGTCCATTTCTGGGTTCTCTATACTGTTCCATTGATCTGAGTGTCTGTTCTTGTGCTAGTACCATACTGTCTTGAGGATGACAGCTTTGGGATACAGCTTGAGGTCCAGCATTGTGATATCTCCAGCTTTGGTTTTCTTTTTCAGGGTTGCTTTGGCTATTTGGGGTCTTTTCTGGTTCCATACACATTTTAGGATTGTTTGTTCCAGCTCTGAGGGGTTTCTTCTAGTGTCACATTCCACAGACAGCAAATAAGTTCTCCCTCGTCCAAAAGCCATCTGGTAAATGAACTATGTCCACGCTAAGGGAAAGAACACTGTATTTCTTTATACTTAAACATGATTCATGCTTCCTGTCTCTCCACAGAAAGGACTATTATTCAAAATTGGAACATTTGCATATAATAAAGAAATGCCACGATTGAGATTTATTTTAAATTAAAACAATTGTAATAACTTGCATGTGCATATATGCTTATGATCTTAAGTTTTCCTTTAAATTTATGTCTATTTATAGTACAGTAAAACTTTGGCTTGTGAAAAGAATTCACTCTGGAAACAAGCTTGTTATCCAAAGCACTTGTGTATCAAAGCAAGTTTAAAAAACTGTTGGCTCAGCCGTGATCATGTGACATGCGGCGTCACGTGCAAGACATCGCTCATTTATCAAGTTAAAATTTATTCGGAATGTTTGGTTGTCTTGCAGAACCCTCACAGAACAAGTTACTCGCAATCCAAAGTTTTACTGTATATAGTCAACTCTGTGTATTCAAGTAAGATGGTTAGTTATTCTATGAATTTATTAAGGAATCCTTTCTTTCCCCAGTCTTTCCTTCCTTAAAAGAAACATCTCTCTTTCCTCCATTCACCCCCCCCATATATATTCAAGGAATAAATGTTATAATTCTGAAAATTTTTGACATCAAGGGGAGATGTAGTGAGAGTCTTTCAGAAATGCTTTCATTAACATGAACTACATTTCAAGTAAATGAACTCCACAAATATCTTTCTGAACTCTTAACTATCTTTCTGAACTCAATTCAGAGCAGAGCAGGTTTTATGCAAGTGTTCGATGAGGCTCCATGCAATTTAAAGTTGAAGAAAGAGAAAAAAATTATCCTGAGGATCAAGAGAGAACCCCCGGGTCTTTTAAGTACTAGGATTTCTGAGCATCACTTCCATGAATATAAAATAGAAAACGGCGTGAAGACTGGCATGCAAACTTTTTCTTTTTATCCGCTGTGCACTTATACACTTCCAAGGGGCTGTTTAGAGCACCCCGTGATCCTGTACCGCTCGGGTCCTTTGCCGTGTCACACCCAAGGGCAGAAATATGTAGATTCAATTTGGGCAGAACACTCTTTGGTGCCAACGATATGCTTTTGTCAGAGACCAACTCACTTATTTATGTTATTAAGGCATTACATTTTATGAAAACAGTTTTGAAGGAACATGCACAATGGATTTCAAGAAAGAGGACCTGATCTTGAAAATAGCAAATTATGAAACAATGCTACAGAATCGTACAGAATAATTCCCATTTCAGAAGGCTGAGTTACTTGAAGTCTTGTGTATGAGCCATTCAACATTTGTTATGAATAAAACATCTATCTTAGGAGTTAGAGGGACAAACAGACATGGAAAGTGATTAAGAAGCTAGTTATGGGGCACCTGGGTGACTTAGTCAGTTAAGCATCTGACTTTGGCTCAGGTCATGATCTTGCAGTTATGAGTTCAAGCCCCGTGTTGGGCTCTGTGCTGACAGATCAGAGCCTGGAGCCCGCGTCAGATTCTGTGTCTCGCTCTCTCTCTGCCCCTCCCCCACTTGGACTCTGTCCATCTCTCTCCAAAATAAATAAACATTAAAAATATTTTTAAAAGTTTAAAAAAGTTACAGTATGTAGACTTAATCAAATGTGTCCGTTCAAGTCACCTGTGCAAACGTGACACTTAGGAGTCGAGAATCATGCGCCATTCCAGCTAAAACAGTATAGCCCAATCTTCCTGCTACTTCTAAAATGCCAATTCCAAACTTGTATTAAAACACATATGAGAGGGTTTAACACTCTTTCCTCAGTATCTTCTAGCCTGTGAAGTCTCTGGGCGCAAATGATGGGCTCTACCACCTCCATGTTATGGAAAACATTAGGTGCGCAGCAATGCTGGATAAATAAACAACAGGACCTAGAACCAAACTGCAGGAAGGGCGGGCCTTTTGGGGAGAGTTTCCCTAACTTGCTTCAATGCACTCTCTGAATGTCTCGATGAATTTCACAAAAGGTAGGAATACCTTCCCCAGGAAGTTTGCACCTCGCTGGTTCCCATTGTGTGAAACGGGAATCTCAGGAAAAACTCAAACCAAACTCATTTCTAAACATCTGTGTCAATATGCTTAGCTTGAATTTTTTCACATAAGTAAATATCTGTTCATGTACCTCCCTATATGTATGTACTTACTATCTATCTATCTATCTATCTATCCATCCATCCATCCAATCTACCAACTATCTATCCATCCATCTGTCCCATCCATCATACCTATCAACATATCATTTATCCATATCTAGGAATCTATCTACCCATTCTATTTATCCATTCATCTATCTATCTATTATCTATCCATCATGTATCTATACATCCATCCATTCATCCATCCAATGTATCTATCATCTGTTTATGCATGTATCCATCCCATCCATCATATGTATCAATCTCTCTATCCATCCATCACTATATCTATTTTATCATTTATGTATCTATGTGTCTACCTACTTACCTACCATCATCTATGTATATGTATCACTTGATCTATCTATGACCTATCATCTACCTATCCATCCATTCCTGTATCTATCTTCCTACCTACCTACGTACCTACCTACCTATCATCTCTCTCTCTCTCATCTACCCATCTACTAATCAATGTATCCATCTACCTATCATCTATTTATCCATCCATCACCTATCTTGTAAACTCACACTTCTCCCAAAACATAATATCTACTCTTGTAGAAGAAAACACTTAACTCAACATAACATTTTAACTTAAATAGATTGTGTTCATTTTCTAGAAACAAAGCTATGACAAATGCTTTATTTTCTTGTACAGCTTTTAGTATTGTGAGGTAATTTACTATTATTACAACCAAAATGTCGAAAAATTTGAATCTCTAATAGGCATTTGTGTTTCTCTTCAAAGTAGGGCTACATTTGAATGCGTACCAAGAGTGGGGTTTTAATGTGCAAACTGAATGAGTGTTTTGATCCTACAACATTGATTTTGTTCCAGACTCAATATTTTAAACTACATGTGATTCAACAGAGACACTTTTGATCTCTCAAAATCTGTTGGGTGACACACATTCGTTGTTTTTGAAATTCACATAAACAGAGTCTTTTTAACATGATTCCACCTACATATGCACTTAACGAGCCCTGCAGTGAGCGACGCGAGCCGGCTTCTGAATAGATTGTCACGGTGGTACTACATTTGCAGACTCGTACTGCGGTGACGTTATAATACATCAGACAGCGAACCCTGAGAATAATCGGAAGTGACAGGCAAGGCGAAGGGGATTATGAAAGCGTCCGTGAGCACGAGTGGAGATGGACCGTGTCTGGGGCACGCTGCAGGGACCCGCGGACTCTGCCGGCGCCTCACAGAGAATTCTACAAACAAGGATCAAGAGGCATTTCCAGGTGCATGAAGGCTAGACGTTCAAAATCAGCAAAGAAGGTCTCGACTGGGATTTCCAGACGGAGGGAGTTAGACGGACGGCTGTCTGTGGAGCCACCGCCAGCACCGAGGACAGCGATCCACAGAAGGTCTACATTTCAATCCCGAGTTCCAGAAACGTCACACATCACTTGGTATTCCCCGAGGAACCAGGCTCTCTGACTAGTGCTATTGTCACAGAGCAGAACAGTGAAAGTTAGCATCTGGGGAAGGAGACGATGTTCACATCAGGCTTTAACCATGGGCTACTACAGGTAATGGTGGGGGTCTTCACTGGAAAGACAAATCACACCCCCTCCAAGAAGTAATTCTGGTTTGATTAAACTAGATCATGTCAACAACTGCTGTCGACTCTGGCCAACAGCATGTCCACACTCAACATTCATGGAAGGAATGCAACGATTCTGTGCCTTTGTTGGATACGCAGTTTTCCGAGGTGCCCACATCCCCAGGAAGGAATATTGATGTTCAAACATCCATCCGTTGGTCTTGGAGACAACGTGCACGTCAGGAAGGAGCTGAGGGACAGAGCTGGAAACCCCGGGAGACCCAGTGCAATTCAGATGGGTGAAGGCATCTGTGTGGACACGGCACGTTTTATTGCATTACTATGTGCAAACCTTCAAATGAACGTTCACAAACGGCACCTTCAAGTCCCTGAACGTCTCGTTCACAGGGAAGCTATCTCGGGCTCTAGATTTGCAAAGTTCATGAGGCATGTGAATGGATCAGACTTGATGAGATTCAGGATGCTACTTTCTGTTTGAATGGTGAGGACTTCAGTCTCATGCATGGTGTTTTTTTTTTTTAATTTTTAATGTTTATTTAATTTTGAGAGACAGAGACAGAGCATGAGCGGGGCAGGGTCAGAGAGACAGGGCGACACAGAATCTGAAGCAGGCTCCAGGCTCTGACCTGTCACCACAGAGCCCAACGTGGGGCTCAAACCCACAAACGGCGAGATCATGACCTGAGCTGAAGTCAGACGCTCAACCGATGGAGCCCCCCAGGCGGCCTTGGTGTGGTTGTTTTACAAATCCTCTGGTTACATCCGAGACTGAGAAAGTGGCAAAGGAGAGCCTCAAACCCCTACTCCGCATTCTGAACCAGGGCAGAAGCCTCCAGCGTCTCATCAGACTTATTTTCCACACGGGCTCTTTTCTTATTTTTCTAAATTGTACTCACTGGGCTCTAGAAATTGGAGTTGAGGCCAGTTCGGTTTCTTAAATGAAACGTGTGTAAACATCCAGCTAGGTGCACCAAGGGGCGTTTACTCTGAAATATTTCTCTGTAAACCTTTGCAGAGTTGTTTTAATTACCACACCTTTGGTTCTCCCCCTGACAAATCTTGCTGGTTGTCTAGGAAAAACAACAATTGGTTGATGTATGCAGACTTCTTGTGCACGAGCATATTGTGAATGTGGGTTCCCAGGGCGAACACACAAGGAGCGTGGCTGATCAGCATAGATGCACCATCTCAGCTTCCCAAGTTAGGATGAAACATGGCATTTTTATTGTTTACGTGTCTTTACGGATACGTTTGTTCAGGTGAGAAAGCCCGCCCCTTAGTGCATTTGCTTGTAAGTTAGAAATGATAGATAAGTAGGCTGAATCATCCAAATATCTGAAAAGTATCTGAAAACAAATTGTCTTTTCGTGAGGTTCCACCCGCCGTAGAGAGTATTACGATGGTTTTCTACAGCGAAATTCTGCAAAACATGCTGCAAATTAGGATCATTGGCTAACGAAATCATTCATGAGTTATGCCTTTAGGATTATTCCATTGCATACTTACACTTTATTAACTTAAGTAACTGCATAGATTTTTCTTTTCTAAAGAAAAGTGTTTGCTTGTTGCTTGTTTATATGTCTCCCGGGGTCCTCCTTGGTAGGTTCAGGTTGGGTCTCCTGGCGTGGGATGCCAGCGAGGTGATGTGGTCTCCTCAGTACATCATGCCTCGGAACATCAGCCGTCCATTGCCGAGGTGAATTTTGCTTATTCAGTCAACCTCTTGGAAGGGAAGGACTTGTACTTTATTTTTTTTAAAGTAAACTCTACATCCGATGTGGGGTTCAAACTCACAGCTCTGAGATCAAGAGTCATATGCTCTTCCGACGGAGCCAACAAGGCATCCTGGAAGGGAGATGGTCTAAGACCATGTAAATATCCTGTTTCTCTCAAACCCATCCTTATGTTCAGCAAGATTTGATAGGTCTTGGAGAGTCCAAACTGCAAAATGATGGTTCCAAAATTACACACACCACACACACATGTGTACATCTATGCATATATTCATATATGTGTGGAAGGAAGGAAGGAAGGAAGGAAGGAAGGAGGGACGGAGGGGAGAAGGAGGGAGAGAGGGAGGAAAAGCAAGCTAGGAGGAGGCACGGAAGAAGAATCAGCAGGAAGTACAATTTCGGGAGAACGTGCAATGATCCTTCACAAGTCCCGTGTCGACGACACAAAGAAACTAAACACGTGTGGCATCTGTGGAACCCTGTCTCCTCAAGGCCATGCCTGGGATGTGGGAAGGGATGGCAGTACCGCAGCGGAGGAAGGAGACCTGAAATACACAGTCCCGGAGGGGAGGCAAGGAGTCGGGCTGTTCTGAAAGGGAGCCGGGTGCACGCAGCGCTGTGCTGTGGAGCAGAAAACCTGAGAGCAGGAGAGACACACGGAGCTGCAGCTGACCCCACTGAGTCCAAGCTGCACGAAATGCAGATCCAAGATTCAAGACAGATGAGAACCAAGACGCTTGGGGTCTCAGGGCAAGAAACGGGGTGAATATATGCATAATCCGTACTCCCCCGATGCAGAATGATGATGCTCAATATTTGTTCGTGGCCTGGTGGCCTGGAAGATCACAAAGCATCCAAGACCCCGGGGCAGGTGATAGATCTGCACGCATTTCTTACACGGAAGCACCGTCACTCAAGTGTCAATGTAGGAGAAAGGTATTTTCAAACGTAGGACATCTTGGGAGTCCTAACGGAGTCGTTCTTACATGGAAAATAGTACTACGTGCATCCAACGCAGCCAGTCAAGGGAAGGAACACGAAATTCGTATGAATGTATCCTTGAAGCGAAAAACCATGAAGTCAGGTGGCTGACACGCATGATTTGTTACACAAATGCAAACTAGGGCAATGAAATCATGAATAGAAAAGAAGCCATGGGGACAGATGGCCAGGGAGAACCTGAAATCCATCTCATTCCTGCTTTTCACAGAGAAAGTAAATGGATACTCTAATGATACTGTATTATGATAAGTATTCATGGGGATTATTCAAGAGTGCATAGAAATGTGTAGAAATGTCTAGAAAAATGAGAAAAAAATACGATATTGAAAAAGAGGAGGAAATGATTATGCAGAGGTATGACGGTAATTACTTTTTTTTTTCCTTATCCAAATCTTTGTGAATAGGAATCAATGTCAGGTTTAGGCTGGCAGGTCAAGATGCCACTTTGGATCTATGAATGTGCTCTTTGTTGTGATTTTTTAATGTTTTTTTTTAAATTTATTTATGAGAGACAGAGAGACACAGAGCATGAGCAGGGGAGGGTCAGAGAGAGAGGGAGACACAGAATGGGAAGCAGGCTCCAGGCTCTGAGCCAGCTGTCAGCACAGAGCCCGACGCAGAACTGGAACCCACGACCCATGAGATCATGACCTGAGCTGAAGTCAGACACTTAATCGACTGAGCCCCACAGGCGTCCCTGAATGTGCTCTTTGAAGTGTAACCATAGATTATAGAACTTCCATGTTTCTGAAGAAAGATAATACACAGGATTATGCACACATGAGAGACAGAGAGAGAGAGACACAGAGACTGACGGACAGATAGACAGGAGGCCCTCTTCAACACTCAGATTTTTAAAAAACCAAATATTAAAAACAAAAGCATTAGGGGCACCTGGGTGGCTCAGTTGGTTAAGCCTCCGACTTTGCCTCAGGTCATGATCTCATGCCTCAAGTTCAAGCTCCAACCCGCACTGGGCTGTGTGCTGACAGCTGGGAACCTGCAGCCTGTTTCAGATTCTGTGTCTCCCTCTCTCTCTGCCCCTCCCCTACTCATGCTCTGTCTCTCTCTCTCTCAAAAATAAATAAACATTAAAAAGATAAACAAAAAATAAAACTGCCTCAATAAGATAGATGGAAAGATATTCTCCTTGATTTTGGAGTCACACAAATCACTGAGAACATGATAATGCACTCAGACCTGAATGCAGGGTCAGGGGTTTTGAGAATATAAAATTATGAACTCTGTTAACGGAAATTAAAATACAGAAATGGTAACAAAAAGGCAGGGGAAGGTGTTGCAAAATACAGAAAGACATAGAAAGGAGCTAAATTTTATAATATGTGAGTTAATTCACAGTCAAATGCTAGATGAAAGAATTGAAGGCTTAAATGAAATGGATTTCAGAGGAAACAAAAATCACTCCAATAATGGCAAAACATATATAGACAATGACCCTGTTTATCCATATCCATGGGATTCTTTTTTCATGTTTATTTATTTTTGAGAGTGAGAGTTTTGAGGAGGGGAGAAACAGAGAGAGGGAGACACAGAATCCGAACCAGGTTCCAGGCTCTGAGCGGTCAGAACAGAGCCTGACGTGGGGCTTAAACCCACAAACCGTGAGATCATGACCTGAGATGAGGTCAGACGCTCGACCCACTGAGCTATCCAGGCACCCCAGTGGGATTTTTGTTTTGCAGGCACAAGTGTAGATGTTTTCTCCCTACAGATCATCCGTAACGTATCACACTTTTTCTGAGCCCTAGAACCTGTTTCAGACTGTATAGAGCGTATAAAGAAGGAAAATCTGTAATGCAGTATTTCATGGATTTGCCATAGTTGAATGCCAACGCCTAGAGATGAAAATCATTTATGATGAATGATGCAACATTTCTACAGGGAATGCAAATAACCTTTGTTTTCATGACCTGATGGGGTAATTCTAACAGTGCCAGGATGCTTTCACAACACAAACTGACGTGTGTGTGTGTGTGTGTGTGTGTGTGTGTGTGTGTAAATTATATGTGTGTCTGAATTATGACCTCTCCCCCCCCCCGCAAAAGTAAAATTAAAGGGCAGATGAATAGAAGGGTCTGGAATATGGGGGGAATGGAAAGGCAGGTAGAGACAATGGAATTTAAGTTGCTCGGGACACGAGTCAAACAGGACCTTGTTGAGTTTCCAAGGAGGCGGCAGTGTGATGGGGTCATGGGCGGAAGTCAGTGTGGAGGGGGGATGGGAACTAGGGGGTTTCAGGCATGGACACAAAGCCAGCTGGGTCTCCCGCAAGGGGGTGCTGAGGTCTCTTCCCCAATGGGGGTCCACTGACCAGAGTCTGGAATACCAGCCCCCTGTTCCCTGGCATACGGGCCCCCTCATTCCGTGTGTGAAGACACCTGCAGAAAGCTCTGCTTTCTGGGTAAATCTCAATAAATTCCCTCCAGAAATCACACTCGCCGTGTCTTCACTACGTCCCAGGTACTCAAGACCCCACGGATTTTAGTTTGGGGATTTCCACAGAGGAATACGCTCGCTGTTACGTCTTTCCTTATTTTCCTTTCCACGTGAATCAAATATGTGTGATTCATGCCTTGTGTTTTCTCCCACGGACAGCGCAGAGAGACAAAAGCAAGGAAAACTCTGTCACCTTTTGCTTTTGGAAAGTTTAAGTCCAGTGAAACTCCGCAGCAGATTTCAAGAAAATGCTGTATTGAATAAACCCGTCAATATAACTAACGTGGACTACTGTGTTCAGAAACGGATTCGCGTCCCGTTAAGCTTCTCTGGTAGAGGAAAACGCGAAGATCACAGATCCAAGGGACATACTCTTCTCCACGGATCATGCTGGTCTAGGGGAGAAGTAATAGGGAATCGATTTTCTCAAATCAAAACAAAATGATGTAAGACCCCGGCATTTTCAGAAAGTTGTTGGTATGGAAATCCCACGATTTTCCTACTTTACAGTGTGGGGGTTGGGGAACAAAATCGAGTAGATAAGTAGAGGGAAAAGAATATGTTTAGGGATATTTCTTTAAAAAAGCCAAATATTGACCGTGTACCTAAATCACAGAATTCATCCATTTAAAATAGTTAATTTCTTCCATTAGGGCAACCAACACACAGCCAACTTCAGGACATTCTCATTAACCCCCAAACGGAAAACCTTGTGGCCATTGCCAGTCACTGTGGATTCCATCCTGTTCCCAGATCCCACAACCCAGGCATCTAATTTTTTCTGCAAATTGTCCTATTATGTGTGTTTTATCTAAATAAAGTCCTCCAACATGTGTTCGTTCGGAAGTGGGTTTCTATTTTTTTTTTAATTTTTTTAAATGTTTATTTATTTTTGAGACAGAGAGACAGAGTGCAAACAAGGGAGGGGCAAAGAGAGAGGAAGATACAGAATCCAAAGCAGCTCCAGGCTCTGAGCTAGCTGTCAGCACAGAGCCCAATGCGGGGCTCGAACCCACGAACCATGAGATCATGACCTGAGCTGAAGTCAGATGCTTAACCGACTGAGCCACCTGGGCGCTCTGGAACAGGGTTTCTTTGAGTTTGTAAACATCTACCACGTGTTGAATTCCTGTGGACAGAACACTGTCGGTGAAAAGCATGTGCAAGACTTTATCCGCAGCTCCCGCCCACAGGGGATGTCCTTATTGTCAATACTTCCAGCCTCATTTTAATTTGCTTTTACAAACTCATGAGTGGGGGCTCCTGGGTGGTTCAGTGGGTTAAGCATCTGACTCTTGATTTTGGCTCAGGCCAGGATAGCATGGTTCATGGGTTTGAGCCCCAGATTTGGTTCTGTGCTGAGAGCAGGGAGCCTGCTTGGGATTCTCTCTCTCCCCCTCTCTCTTGCCCCTCCCCTGTTTGCTCTTCTCAGTTTCCAAATAAATAAATAAGCTTAAAAAAAACCCATGAGTACCACGCAATGAGTAGGAGAGGAAGAATCGCCACCCAGAGCAGCTGGGCTCACCCTCCCCCTTCAATGACCTACTGGCATCCCGATTCCCTTCTCCGATCTGTTCTGAAATGACCGTTATTTTTCTTTCCATTAATTTTAGAGCTCACATACAGAAAAGCATGGGAGACCTTGAAGGCTGTGTGTTTAGTCTTCCAGTTCTTGCAATCCATGAAAGTCTTACAATGGAAGTGAACTTGTATAGGTGTATGGCGCTGATTGGAGTTGGTAGTTTGTGGTGGAAAACCCCAGGTTTAGAATGTGGGCACGGAAAGCTAAAGACCTCACAGCCCTACATCTCCCCAGGACTTGTCTCCCACTGTCTGCAGGTGCATTCGCCCATGACCTCTGGCTCTTGCCTGTCGTACGGTACCCAGCATATCTGTATCTGGTCCATGCGATGCTCTGTGCGGCTCCAGGAAGTCCATACTTCTCAAAGCTATATTATTACAGAAGGAGAGAAATACAAGTCCTTTGGTTAAGCCCCTTAATCAGTGGCACTTTGTTATGGCAACTCTAGCAAATAAATACAGTTACTTCCAGCCTAAAAAAAACTCCAGTGGCATTAATAGAGTCTTGATTATGAGCTACAAGCCCATGTTATTTCTAAGAGCCAAACATCTGCACAGTGCATTCTAGCATTTGCCCAGATTACAATGCCAGTGACTTTGCATAGAGACTCACTATGGTCTAGAACTGAAAAGCTCTCTGGGCAATGATTATGGCTTCTTTGGAAAAGAACCAAGGTAGGTAATATAGAAAAACCAGCACTGGATTTGTGAAATACCAACTGCAGACTGTGTTTATAGTCACTTTGAGGCCCATGGCGTATGAGGCGAAGAGTCATAATAAACTAATGGGTAGGAGAAGCGTGGGTTTACATGACCATTTATGTTTTCACTGAATTACAATTCAGACGTCCCACACGGCCGAATTTTAGCATGCACACTCATTTCTGAAGAAGGGATGTGCCTTCTACCAATCCATCCAACCGATCCTCATTTAGGATAGAGGTTCTGATAGGCAATCGTGCAGTGATGCACAGATGACTGTGCTGTCCTCACGAAGCATAGAGACCAGGGAAAGAGGGAGTGCATCCAGAACTATTCAGAGCATATAAGAACTCGATGAATGCCAGTGTTCTCGTCCGATTTAGTCTCACCTAAATTGTAGAGTGAATGGGCGCTTGGGTGGCTCGGTTTGGTGTCTGACTCTTGGTTTAGACTCAGGTCATGATCTCACCATTCGTGGGTTCGAGCCCCGCATCAGGCTCGGAGCTGACAGCGTGGGATTCCCTCTCCCTCTTTCTCTGCTCTTCCCCACTCGTGCCCTCTCTCTTTCTCTCTCAAAATGAATAAACACACATTAAAACAATAAATTGTAGAGTGAATATTGTCTTTCTTTGTTTCTGCAGGTCAACTGACATCATGACTCTGGAGGCACATTGAGAAAATGGGACTCAATCTATTCCGTGTTTCATGGACGGATCACGTGTCTGGGGCTGTTGTTTCTTCATGGTTGATTTTCTGACCCATATGTTTCTTCAGCCTTTTGCAGCTCATGGGCTTCATGATGTGTACAGAAGAGAAGCATGTGGCATGGGAGAGTCGGGCAGCCCTGCAGAGTTTGGGACGGGGCACAGGGACCCTCCTGGCTTGCAAACCCAACAGTCCACACCTGTGACTTCTCTTCCACCCTCTGAAAAAACTCCTGAAGGCTTAGTAAAGTCCTTGCCTCCTTCCCAGTTTGGACAGGATTCAGAACTGTCACTCTCTCCAAGATAGCCAACACCATTTCCCAGAATCATCTGCTCATTTTAAAAACACAAAAATCAGGGAATTGACTTACTGACCTTTTTTTTTTTTTTCTTCCTGGCCTCCTACAAAAATGTTATGAGCCTGGAAAGCATTGTACCTAAAATGTCTTTAAGTGAGGGAATAAAGACCTAAATACTCAATATCTCACTCCCTCCAGGAAAATAAGAAGTGGATTGTTTGAGAATGATAAAGGTTCACACAAGTGTGTTGGAAGAGCAGATATAGGAAAGTCCAGTGAGGGAGGTGTCCTGAGGGCTGAAGGTGGAGGGTGGATGCCACTCAAAGGTGGAGGGAGAGGAATCCTGGCAGGGGCAAGCAGCACATGTTGGCATAGAGAAATAAAAAAAAAATGTATGCATGAAATTCGATAGAATGGATATAACCATGTGTACAGAGTACAAAGGGAATGGGTTATGGAAATGAATGTCAAAAATAATTTTAAAAAATTGAAAGGTAGAGGTGGGGTTTCCAGTGATCAAGGAGAATGATATGAAGCCTTGAACAGAGACGTGTAATTGACTCAACTAAAAGCTAAAAGCTGCAAAGTAGAAGAATATTTTCTTTGTAACCTGTGCATCTATCCATCCACCCATCCTTTTTTTAATATGTGTCAATATGTCTCTACTTATCTGTTTCTGTATCACTTATTTATGTATCTAGATCAGTAGGTCAATGGATGGATGGAGATAAAGAAATAAAGAGAAAGATAGACACAATGGATGGATAGAGATAGATAGATAGATAGATAGATAGATAGATAGATAGATAGATAGATAGAGAGAATGGATGGGTAGATGGGCAGACAGATGGATGAACAGAAAGATATATGACAGAGGGATAGATAGGTATGATGGATGTATAGATAGTCATGGATAGACAGATATGATGGATGGATGGGTGGATATGTAGATATGATGAATGGATAGATAGATATAGATAGATAAACAGATAGGTAGGTAGATAGATATGATGGATGCATAGAGATGGATAGACAGATATGATGGATGGATGGATGGATAGATATACTGAATGGATAAATATAGGTAGATAGATTGATAGATATGATGAATGACTGGATGGATGGATGGAGAGATGGGTGGATGGACAGATGATAGATAGATATGATGGATGGATGGATGGATGGATACACAGATATATGGATGGATGGATGGATGGAAAAATAAGTAGATTATCCATAGAGATGAGCACATATACCTCCCGTTAATTAGGTACCCCAAGGAGATGATAAACAAAATGCTGAGAGTTCCCTGAAGTTTAAACTCTGATGTGTTGGTCACATTGTCCACTGTACCCAACCCCCTCCTCTTCAAGCAGTGGGGTGTGATAACAGCTTTCCAAATGGGAAAGACGGGTCTGGTCCCCGGGTGCTGGCGTTGAGCCTGGGGACGATGAACTTGCACTTAACCCGCACCGCAAACCCCTCGGCTCCTTCCCTCTCTGCTGCCAAGCCCAGGAAATGAAACGTGCTTGATCCATTTTCCTTACAGAGAAAGATTAGGTACACGCTTTAGACCTTTGTTTTTTCTTTCTTCATAAACTTTTTTGATGACGTGAGTCTTCGGTTCATAAAAAGGGCTTCCCCATCAATGAGAGGCTTTCTGAATGAGGCCTACACAGAAAGGCACCCCGCTGAGGAAGAGAACATTGTCGGGACCTCCAAGTTCTCCCCAGAGCCTGCTCTGTTTCCCCTGGGGGTACCTTCTGTCTTGAATCCTGTTGACAATTACTTCCTTGTTCTTTTCTCGTAAATGTTTATGCCCATGAGCGTGAACACTGGGTTTCATTTAAGAGGGGCACTCGGTGTGCTAGGTTTGTGCCTCGGTCTCCTTCCTGCAAGGCCACAGGACGAGATCCATTCAGGTGGCTGGTGTATTATTCTAGGAACACCCCACAATGCACTGATCCATTTTTTACGGCTGGCAGATGGGGTGAGCGACTCCTGTCGGAGTTCTTTGAAACAAGGCAGCCGCGAATATTTCTTTGTGCTATTGCCTGCTTCTTAGAGAATACGACTGAGTGCGAGTAGAACTTCTGGGACCTTCCATGATTTAGGCTCTGTGGGTGGGAGGTGGTCCTCGGAAGGCCTAAGTTAGAGTCCTGCTGTTTTTCACCGGAAAACCCGACCACGGAGCGCCTGGTTTATGTTTTCTGTGGCCGAGGGGCTCTGTGGCCATCGTGGGCTGTGGGTCAAGCATTGTTTTCGTGTTCCGATCGCGCTGCGCAGACAGCTCCAGACACAAGTGTCCGTGGGACTCAAAGAACTGGATTATGGGATTTATCAGGACTATTCAGGTGATTTTAATTCCCTCAGCGGCCAAACCCAGCTTAACTCCCATTGATGCCTGAGGCACCTCTGCTTTCTTTCCCTGGGATGCGCTAATCCTTCTTCGAGGCAGACCCCTGCAGTGGCTTTGCAAAGTAAATCCGATTATCAGCACGGACCCCCCTCAAAAGGACTCCCTGCCTCTGGACACGTGATAGAAATCAGACCGCAGGTTTCTCCAGCAACTAAATGGAGAGACCCAACCAGGAAGACAGGGCATGCAATCAGGAACCTGGATGCATCCACAGACATGCGAAATAGCCCCTTCGTTTCTAGGGAAATAAGCCACAGTTCTGGGTCATATGAAAACTCAGTGACGACGCTACCAAACAGTGGCGACCTTGGAAAAACTGAAATAGTCTTCATGAGAAGGGGCAGGCTCTTGCTTGTCAAAGCTTTCACTGATTTGTGCAAATTAGAGCGCTTTCATGATTTAGGAACTTGGGGTGTGTTTAAAGTCCCTTTAAATTTTAAGGAAGACGGGGGCACCTGGGTAGCTCAGGTAGGTGTACATCTTTTTTTTTTTAGTGTTTATTTTTGAGAGAGAGACAGACAGACAGGTGAATGGGGGAGGGGCAGAGAAAGGGAGACACAGAATCCAAAGCAGGCTCCAGGTTCTGAGTTGTCAGCACAGAGTCCGGCGCGGGGCCAGAACCCACAAACTGCAAGATCATGACCAGAGGTGAAGTCGAACACTTAAGCAACTGAGGCCCCCAGGCGCCTTGGGCTTGATGTTTTCAAAGGGCAGTGGGCCACCTCTTTTCCTGAGACTCTCTTCCTTCTGTTTAAGGAGAAAGGCAGGGGTGCCTGGGTGGCTCAGTTGGTTGAGCGTCTGGCTTCAGCTCAGGTCATGATCTCATGGTTTGTGGGTTCGAGCCCCACGTCGGGCTCTGTGCTGACGGTTAGCTCAGAGCCTGGAGCGGCTTCAGATTCTGTATCGCCCTCTCTCTGACCCTCCCCTGCTCGCACTGTCTCTCTGTCTCTCAAAAAAAAAAAAAAAAAGGCATAACAGAATCAAAATGCCCTAGTATCCTCTTTAAATTGTATGGCGCCAATCACCAGCTCCCAACCAGAGAGGCAGCTCCACCCAGACCCACAAATCTCAGAGACATCTGCGCATCCCTTGCTCAGCTGCATCACACAGAATTGCCATTATTTTGACCTAGAGAAAGGTCAGTCTCAGGCCTCCACCTATTACAGCATTGTCTGCATAGCATTCGTAAATATGAATACTACGATAGATCAATGACGGCGTGTTTGTAATCCGAGTTTGATTAAAGCAAACCTAATGCAACAAAATATCACTTTCATAACATTTTTCAAGAATGCACTTTACAGAAGCTCCTTGCTTATCCGATCGAAGAGTTTATGCATCTGAAGTGTACCTATAATCCATCTCTTTGCTAGTGTTTGAAGGACAGGACGCAAAGAGAAATGCTTTTTTTTTTCTTTTTAAAAATGCTTTATTTTTGAGAGAGAGAGAGAGCATGAACGGGGAGGGGCTGAAACAGAGAGACACACACAGAATCCGAAGCAGGTTCTTGGCGTCTAGCTGTCAGCACAGAGCCCAACGCAAGGCTTGAACCCAGGAACCGTGAGATCATGACCTGAGCCAAAGTCAGACGCTTAACTGACTGAGCCCCCCAGGCGCCCCTACAAATGCTTTTAATGTTACCTTCATAACCTCTTGTATTAGTACCTTTGCAAGCATTGGAACCCACGAAGAGACACAAATTTCCCTTCCTAAGTTGCAAGTGCAACACTGAAACCCGGTGCCCGGGACAGGCAGATGCAGGCACATCTCTGCTCCGTAACTTGAAATCATGTATAAAAAATACCGTTTTCGTTCTTCGGGAACCAGTAACCCCGAGCCACCTTGCAAAATGGCAAACCAATTACATTGACGAAGCGCAGACTATATTCATTTGCAGCACGCTCTCTGGTTACGGAAGTTTATCCATGGATGTAGATTGTTATGCAAAATCACTTGGGCACATTTGTCTCCCAGTTAGGGGACAAGGCTGTGTCTTTACCAGGGTGTCCTAGCAAATATTTTAATGCTGCATATCTTGGATGCTTAATGAGACTCTGTCACTAAGAGCCTCACCCAGAAGCGTGATAGAAACACATGTGGGTGCAAAGACAATTTAATAATGTTCTAAATGGGAAGCAATGATGCTGCCTAGGTCCGCAGAGACAAAAATCAGCCTTCATTCTGCATTTTCCTGGAGCTGGGAAGGCATCCAACGATGCCTTGCATCTGTCTGTTTTGTCCCGTGTTTTGGGGACATGCAGTGACTGTGGTGCGGTGGCCCTGGGGATTCTGTGCTCAGCGCTGCTCCCTGAATGCAGAGAAAATGTCATTTCTTAAAGGTCCTTCTCTTTTTAATTTTTTTGAGCGAGCGCATGCGACCGCGGGGCAGAGAGAGAGAATGAATCCCGAGCCGACTCCACAGCCAGCACAGAGAGCCCAACACCACCGGGACTCGATCTCACGGCCCTGCGTGGCATCATGACCCGAGCCGAAATCAAGACTCGGATGCTTAACGGGCGGAGCCACCCAAGCACCCCTAAAGTTCTTCTTCTTAACTGTTGCTGTACTTTCTCCCCTCTGTTAGGAGCAGCCCACGTGCCCAAGACGCCTTCCGTGCATTCCCATCTCCTACTTCGGACTGTTTCTACAAACGCTAGGTGTTTGGTCCCTGCGCGTTTTATGTGCTGGCTTTTCACACTCGCCAATGTTCTTGAATTTTCTCTACTATGGGCCAATTATTTGAGGACTATTTATAGGGACCCAGTAGTTTCAGATGAGGTTAATCTGTCAATAATTTATTTTCGGTATTGTGGCAAAATTTGCGTCATTGAGATATGTCCTCTGTTCATTCATTTCCAGAAATTACACATTCATATTTGGGTCAGTCCTCAGCCCTTAATACATATACTATGATGTAATGTAATATAATATATATAACATATAATATAGTATGGTAGTAGGTATATTAAAAATTAACATATATTATATGTACTATTTATATGTACATAATTATATATTGCATTATATAATTATATTGTATAATCTATATAGCATATATTATATATTATATAGTAAACATTTTATCAAATACCGTAATGCAATATAATAAACATATATAAATGATATAAATCATATATTCATAGTTATATAGACATTTATATGGATACTTGTCTATATATAATAATTACATATAAATAA